>JABMBR010009124.1:0-47093 GCA_018881525.1 Meteorus sp. PSUC_FEM 10030008 | reverse complement strand
TAAAAATCTCATGTTATTTGAATGGGAAATATAGAACGATTTCGGCACGGTTTAATTTGAAAATTAAGAGCTTGTTTCTGCTGGATATTTTGTTTTAGGCCATCAACTGAACACTCAGGGGGCGATTGATGAATAAAAATCCATTTGGGAAATAACGCACACACTAATGTATATGTTGTTTTTTATTGTTCGTCATAAGTATTGTGAATCCCAGGAATCACAATCTGACGAACAATATCAACGAAAGTTCTGAGTTGAGATGTTGCGCGTGTATTTCACTGAATAAGATTGAATAACTATCCTGAAAATAATTACAAATCGCATAATTGATAAGATGGTATTATTTTGGGGATCATTGATCGAAATTATTTTCATCTGCCAAAATATTAAACATGTGGATTGAAATTTTTGTTATGTTGACACATAAGCATAATTTTATCGAGTTTCAATATTCAAATTGTCTTCATTGTTTGTTATACTTCTAAATTTTTGATAGTCAATGGATGAATATACCTGTGAAGTGGGTCATATGTATGCCTACCTTATCATCGTATTCTCACCAGTGATAACGTTCGTATCAGTTGATAGAGCAGTGGTGAAAAATAATGCGGGGGATGTTACAGAATTGGAACAGAAGCTTGTGAAATTAACAGGAAGAGATGCGAATGCACGCGCATCTTCGATCGTGTGATTCTAATTATCTTGTGCTCTATTGAAATGTAAAGGAATCAATTATGATATTGTTCACGAAAAAATATCAGACGATAATTGGTTTGGAAATCGCCGGATTTTCGCGGTATATATGAAATCATCATATAATTATCAAGCTGCCTGTGAAATTTATGTGATTCACAGTATTACAAGGAGCATTGACATCGATTACCTCTCGATTATCAAATGATAACTCACACTCTATCTATGATATATTACATTACTTGTTTGTCTTATGTTAAGTGAACGTCATTATCGATAGTCAATTATAGCGGAGTCAATCGATAATAGATAATGAGCGCTGATTTCAAGGTCTTACCACTTTTCTACTTTTACATTATATCGTCTCATCATACACGCGCTACCGATAGCAGAGTGAGAACATCACAATCCAGAGTATCATGATGAGGTTCATCATAATGTTACGAAATTCATGTGCATAATGTGAGCACGGTGTCAGGACTGCGCGAGTTCGTGGCTTCTCCCCAATCGTTGTGTTAGTAGCATCATTAGTGTGAGGAGATGAGAGATTCACTGTAGTTTGTGGCACCGAAATTCTTATTTCCTTTGATTGATGATTCAGTAAATCAGAAATTTTTCAAAAGCCTGGTTCATAGGTTTTTTTGAGGCGATCTATATATCCATAAAAACGTAAACCACAAAAATTTATATCGTCGAAAACTACTCGGCCCTGGATATCGAGGGGTCGAAAAGCTCATTTCGATTGAGCTTGCGCACGAGACTTGAATCGAAATGGTGGGGATATAGATGCAAGTGAAGAGATGGCGTGCGCGTAGTTACGTCAGTGAAAGCTTCGAGCTTATTGGTCCCTGTCTATTGTTGCGTATTGATTGTCGCAAAGGGTGGTAGTAGTGTGGTATTGTCGTTGGCATCACTTGGTCGTCGACGGTGACGGTATGACGCGGTGGTGGCGAAGCAAATATAAGTGAGACAGTAGGAGAGAGAAAACGAAAGATAGATAGAGAGAAGTGAGGCAGAAGTGAGCGATAGGGACATAGGCTTGAACAATAAAAACGAAAGGAATGGGAGAGAATCCAACTGCGAGAACAAATACTCAGTATCACAACTGCAATTCTGCGCTGTGATTATTTTTTCTGCTCAATTTCGCTTCATCATCCTTTTTCTCTTATAGTCTTAAATTTCTCACTTTCGTTCGGCTTCTTTATATTGCGCGATTACCGTTGCGCCCATTTTAGTATGTGTGCATGTGTGTACGTGCGTGTGGTGTGTGTAACGTTTGTGTGGTGATCAACACGCATGCACACTGCCACACACACCCACACACGCATACCCACAGAAGGGAAAAAGAACACATTTGAGTAGTCAGTCGCCAACAATATACTGAACCCTTGTTGCCGTGCACAGTGGCTGCGCGAGTTCGGAATATAAAAGTGATTGTGTGAAAGAGTGAGTTGTAATAGCGACTGTGGAGTTTATATAGTAGAATAGTGACAGTGGTGGAGTTTGTGGATAAGAGAGGGAATAAAGTGTTGCGAGAGGAGCAATGGGGGTGAACAAAGTTCCGTATAATTTTGTTTGTTGGTAGTGTTATTCGTGTGGTTGATCTGGTGAAAGTCGACTACTTTTCGTGATTTTCTCCGATTTTATTTTTATTTTACACCTGATTTTTCCGTGTTACTAGTTCAGCTGTGAGGAACATTGAATGTAATAGTGGTTCATATTTTTAGCGCCATTATTTGTGCCTCTATACCTGTTTTTACTCGTGGAAATAGGGTGTGTGAAGCCCCTGCGGACGGTTAATTTTACATTTCTGTATTACGAGATGAAGATTGGATAGAAAAACGAGTAGGTTCGAGGGGGAAAAGAATTATTCAACGTTTTCATATTCGTTAGAGTTTGGTTATCAACGGAAATTTATCTTTCAATCAGAAGATTGAGAATGGGGGCGAGTATTCGAGCGGTTTTTTCATTTCAATGAATCGTATCATCATTGATCCTGAGAGCGTATGCGAGAAGAAAAAATCATTCGCAGATCGGTAAAATTGTGTCAATAATTTATCTTAATTTTTTTCATATCGTATTGCAGTCATTTCTCCCTTTCCTGGTCAGTTTTGTTCTAGAATAAGAGTCAAAAATGGAGTAGCTTCAATCATCATGCTTGTTGCGTTATATTGCTTTCACATCCAGCATTCTCAATAATGCGTTCATATGTTTAAAAATGTCAAATGACAGCTCAGTGATTGCTCTTGGTTTTTCCGATTCTGAGGAAGGCGGTTGAATCTTTTTCATTCTCATTATCATTCTCAGTTTCAGATTATCCTTGGTAGTTCTTGTATTCATATATCATTGAGGATTGCGAAATATTCACACTCCATCATTATTGTAAAGGTTATTAGCTAACATGATTAGAGGTAGTTTTGGAGTGAGGCAATAGATAATGATGATAATTAATGTGTTGCATGAAATTGTGCAGATGAAAAGATTGTGTGGTTTTTCCGGATAGTTGATTTTCCCGCCTGATCGTGTGGAAGAAGAACTCATATGCAGCTGCTGTATATCGAAAGTACGAGATAAGTGAAACAACGAACTGAAGTAGAACACCTATTGAGTAACTATTCATTCAGGATTTGTGTTGAGAGAAAATAGAGAACGACAAAGAAAACACATTAAGGGATGATAATGATTTTTATGTGTACTCCAGTATAAATTCCATACAGCGTTCATCGTATTTCGTGGCAGTGATCGTGCTGGCGCACCCCTGTGTTACTACTTCCGGGTCACTGCTATCATTTGTTGATCCGTCTGTGAGGGTGAAGGGAGTAAGGAGTATAAATCCAGTAGGCAGAGAACGAGGAAGTGGCGGCGGGGAGGAGAAGGAGGAGAGAGCGCGCAACGCACGGCGCTCTCTCTTTCTCTCTCTATTTCTCTTTCGCTTTCTTTCCGTCTCGCCCGCTCCTTTCAACCCACTGGGCCCATCTACGATCCTCTGCTCGTGCGTCTTCTTCTGTGATATGCAACACTGAGCGATGATGATAATTATTGGCAAAACCGTAAATTGAATGATGGATAGATGAGAAATCGGTTTTGTGAAGAGCAAAACAATTTTGTCACCTGACATCAACACCGTTGCTGCAAAATTGAAAGAAAAAACATGAATGGATGAAAGTGCTGTTGGCCGAATAACTTTGAAAGAAAATAATGAAGCATCACCGGATAAAACATACATTGTTAGTGGATGGTGATTGGGGCCGGTGAATGTTGCATCCGGTGGCAGAGATCTGCCGGAATGTCGTGCAACGAGACGACAAGCCAGCAGCCTCCGGTAGACGATTGCCTTCTGGAACGGAAATGGTGGTGCTTTATATTATCAAGCATCTTCACTTTCCTAGCAGGGCTGCTGATCGTCCTGCTCTGGCGTGCGTTTGCCTTCCTTTGGTGTCGCAAGGAGCCGGAATTCGCTCCAAATGACCCAAAGCAAAAAGAACAGAAGGCCGCCCGCCAGGGCAAGGAGTTCGAGGGCACCTTTATGACAGAGGCAAAAGATTGGGCTGGTGAGCTTATATCTGGACAGACTACTACTGGCCGCATTCTCGTAAGTTCCCACAATACCCATATTTATATTCATTGCTAACATTTGTTCAATTGCTCTGTTTTCTAGGATGAGCCAAGATTCATAAAAATTGTCAATTAGTCTATCTGTGTGGCAGTTTTTTTCTCATTTCGTGCAACATTTACTCCACAGGAAATTCATCAGATAGATTGATCTTATTCCTTCAGCAACATATAACCCGGGATTATTGTGTTGTTCAGTTCATTTTGATTCTGTTTAGGATAAGCAACATTGATGATTCAATGAGTGACAATATTCAAACTTATATAGTATATAGATCTTCGGACTAGTTGTTCGGATGCACACTTTCAATTGAATATGTGTTGTTCGTTCGAATTTCCTCTTGATTAGTTACCCCTTATGGGTGAGGTGCCCAACATATTTTTTCATCTGTCATGTGGTTTCGCAATCATTGCAAGTGCAGTTTACGGAATGCGATTGATGAATAAGTACAGAGAATGAAATCGAAATAATAACTCAGTTTAGAGAATTTTGTAGCATCGTAAATCAAATTAGATCCTGACAACGAAATATTGAGGGGAGAAGGTAGATAGGAGTCCGACAGTAAGCTCCCTGCTTTAACGTGACCCAGTTAAATATCGGCTTCCCACGTCGCAGCAGAACTGGTATACAATATCAAGCGAAGAGATGGAAAACTGTGTTTCTGTTATTCAGTCAAATTTCTACAACTCTCTGCAAAAATTCAGGAAGGATCAGAAGTAAAAGATAATCAGACACTGATCTTCCATCTCTTTTATCTTTTTCAGTAGTAGATATCACATGCGCACCACTGTGTGGATGCATCTGTGTGTGAGTCTGCGTGCATAGGGGTGAGGTGGGAGTGTGCTTGTTATCAGTCCCTGTTACATACACGGAAATTGGAATCAATCAACGATGAACCTGAACTTGATGTTAATCAAGTTTGCCAGTTATTTAAATTATTATTCATCTGGTTTCTCACATATACTTTAGCGCTCTTTTTTCACTACAATAAATTAGAAAATCTCGAATTACTGGAGCAAAAAGATGAGAGTCGGGTCAAATAGAATTCAACATCATGACATCATAGGCTTCGTTTCATGTCAGGCAGAAATGATTTTTTTTAGTAATTCTTAAACTAATAGGCTCAGTAAGAGGACAGCCATTGGAAGAACGGTGATTATGTACCAACTGTCGCTTCGTGTGATTCAGACATGCAATTCGTTACCATAATATTTACTCATATATAATAATAGAAACACATGTCACTACTTCATGTCATTCAAGAGTTAATAGAGAAATAAATAGAGAGTATAGTCACTGATGTGACATCTTGATTGCACGACAGTTTCCGTAGCTTAAGTATATTTCCTCCAACATTGGAACACCAAGATGACTTCAAGAGATCGTATAAGTAAACACCGAGCTTTCCACACGCATGTGCAGAAATTCACCCGTTGGTATTTATTCGATTTATTTCGAAATTCTGAATAAGCAAGTTACTCAAATGATGACAGCACCGTAAAATCTATATGATTCTCAAACAGTTCATAGTGAACTGAAATCAGAGCGGTCATACAGGAGTGGGATATATTTGACTTTTCAATTTTCAAATCATCCACAGTTGCAATGTATATACAGGGTGCCCCTCTTCAGGGGGACACGAATCACGTGGCGTTGTAGAGAACAAAAAATAAAAATGATGGCGCTTGAATCATTTTCCTATCTTGATTCCTGAATTTGTCATAACTTTTTGTAAATTGGCCAATGGCAATGGCTATTTGCTATTCATCCTTGTTACGCGATGTGGTGGAGCGTCTGACGCAATAATGGTGATATTATATCGGTAACTTTCCGTGTTCCCCGCTCCACAACAATATCTGTACATGAAAATGTCAAATTTCTGAAAAGTTATAATAAAGTCAGGAATCAAGATAGGAAAATGATTCAAACGCCATTATTTTTATTTTTTTTTCTTTATAAAGTCACGTACTCCGTGTCCCCGCGATCAGGGCAACCCTGTATATAGAGATTATATCCTGTAATGAGTAACATCCAAACTATTCAATTACAAATTCATCATGAACAAATTTAGAATCTCAGTCTTTGTAAGTAATCCTTGATGGCATGTGAAGTTTGACAAATAAATATTGCGTCGGTATCACTAATATTAAATTTAACGTAGCTACGCATAGTTGTGGCATAAAGCACAATCAACTCTTCTAGATTCGGATACCTTATACTCATTAAACGGTTCCAGGACCATTCTGCTTAGAGACTCCACGATTCAGCCAGATGTGAACGTCACTTATTTACATCCCGAATTCAGCAATTAGTCGTCATTTAACAAACTCCAAGTTTGCATATGACAGCGATCGAAAGTCTCTTAACGACGGGACACTGACTTTCTGTCTTTCTCGAACATTTAATGGAATTAGTTTGTATCGAGATCATAACGAACTTGCATCTGTGTTGTTGGTAATTGATATTGAGGAATTGATTGGGATATGAAATTTTTTGATGAATACATTTTTTTATTGAATTCGTTCGAAATGATTCATTGTAAATTGTTGATCTGATTGTATAAAAAATATATGACAACTTTTAAGCTGATTCCATGAATCGTAGGCAAACATATAAGTCTAAATAATATTATGTCACATAGTTTTATATTGTGATTGTCTATGGAGTATATGTGTATCATAATTAACAACATTCAACATCGGGTATGACTACTTCAGTTTGGTTTGGTGACAATCTATTTACCCACTCACTTGGAATAACGTCACAGTCAAAACACGTCAGTGCTCGCAACATCTCCAAGTTTTCATAAGAGGCATTGTATTAAAATAGTAAATTAGATATTCTGCAGTATGATGACGACACCATAGTATAATTCAGCTTACATGGGCTTACAAACGCGTTGGTTTCACAAGTGGTACGAATCCCATCCGGAAAAAACATGATGGGTCTAGTCATTCTAGACCACACAGCAACTCATTCCTTAGTGAATTCACAATCACGTAAAACGGCGTATACTCCTTGATTTTCAGCTCCAACGATTAACAGTTGGTTCAATGATTTTTGTGTATTCTTAGATATTCGTATTAGAGATAAGTGAACTATCTTCCAAATTATAATCGAGGAGAGACATTGATTTCTACACACGACTACTCAATCTGAATGCATCGCATTAATGGTGAGAGAGCTCATATTGTTCATCGAGGGTGAATTCCAGGTTACTGAACGTCGAATATTCATGAAGTTATTCTGACATTTGTGCTGTTTTGGCATCTTTCGACGATGAGAAAGTTTCTTTCGCGAATTTTTATGGATTTTTTGGGAAAACATTTTCAATGTTCATTACCATGAACTTCACACTAGCAATGGCATGTTGACAGCATTGATTGCCATTCGGAAAAATATTCCCTACTATCAGATTATTTTTGATTCATATCATCTTTTCTAAGCTGAATTGATGTTTAAATACACGAGGAAATATTTCAGAATATGGTTATCACTCTGCCTAACTCATAAGATTATGAGTCATTGAGTTCGAATTATCAGAATTAGGTGTTTTCGTTTCTATATATCAGTGCATTTGCCACTTTTCTCTTCGTCAAATACATGAGTATTGCAATCAACATGAGGTCCCTTGAAAAATTCTGAGAACTCAGAGTGGAAGATGGTACAGTCCGCTCTGTACTGGATATGTTTTTTCTTCATTTCTGTGAAGTGTGTGGTGAGGAGTTGAAGAATAAGATCTTCAGTTATTGATGACATTGGTGGTGCGTGTGGTTTGTTGATTAGTGCTAAGAATTTACTTTGTGATGATCACCTCACCGTTTATTATTATATTCCGACAAAATCTGGATAGGTCAATCGATATGCCGGTGTGAACGTAGTGAACACACGTTTTCTATTGTTTCGAAGAGTGTTGATAATTTAATATTGTTAGATCACGCTTCTGACGAGAATACCGTCGAGGGTTGGGGTTTGGGTGGGAGTTATTGATAAATGAAAGCTACTCGCGTGGATGTCGTTAATAGAATACACAAAGATGAAATCCATTCAGTTAAATTTCTATAATTGCGTTCGTTCTATATCATCGCGGCAAATAACTGTGATCAGCAAGCTGGGAATATATACTCAGCTCACTATTATGTGCGAAATTTTTAGCTTTTCCAGCTTTTATTGTAGCTGGAGTGAAAATTTGGAAATATGTACATTTGCATTTGGTCATGAAGATTGAATAATTCGAAGAGTGCGTCCATTTGAGTGCTTCCATCCGTTACAAATCACAGGCCGAATATATTGCGTTGGAGAAACCTTGTAGGAATTGTAGGAGGGCATCAGGTCACACCCTGATAAGTTTCCATTTGTGTACTTGGATGGTGGTTTCAATCAACCAAGCACAACAAACTTCAGTTGTCACCGTAAACTCATCACACAACACAAGTATACTTTCTTGGATTGTATGATGCAAATCATGCAGGCTGTGGACCACATTGCTTTGTTCCGTGTTGCTCCATGAAGTGAGCGTACAGATGTTATACTGGTACATGTTCACCCTCTTGGAAATGTCCTTTGAAGACTCGAAAATAGATATTTCATGTCATTACACATGCAAATGTCGTTCACACAGTGTAAAATCTCACTCAAGTGGAATTAACGATTCTCGCAGCTTTCTAACTATGGAATCAGGACCCAGTAGATATGGTTAGGATATTTGTTCCTGTGTTCCGTGGTTCGATCAGGAAGGGGTTCGACGAATTGACATCTGTACACAGCTTATCAGACTGATGGAGCATCCCTCTCATAAAGTTTGCTCTCTGTGAAAACATGTGTAGAGGAAAAAGAATGTTGTGGACACAAGTTTCAATAGATTCGTATTTTGACGGAGTGACTGAGATCTTGTAGTGAATAATAGCAACGAACTTGTTCATATGATGACAGAAAATTTAATAGAACATGTGACCGGGATAGGAATGTAAATGGTGGATATTATAGGTTGCTCATGGTCTACCGACAAAATACCGGCAACATAAAATTTGTATCCAAAACTATCGCTCGATAATCGATGAATCGAATTTCAAATGAGTTTATTGCTGTGGTGTATTAATCTCAAAACAACGTGCCGCAGATTGTGACGACGAAGAGTGATTGGAGAATGTTATCATTATGTATTGATCTAGTAACAAGGTTCAATATTCGACTGATGTGCTCAGATTATAATGAGTTGAGGACTCGTTATAACAGTTAAACATTGAAAGATTTTTCAATTCCAAGATACAGATTGAATTTCTCCCTCTAGTCGTATACCTCATGAATGAGCCGCTGTGATCGTTATGTGAACTGAGACATAATGCCTCTTTATGATAGATTCTTGATGGAGTGGTTTGCCAATGCGTTCACCACGAGTTGATTTATTTGCATCTATCCATGTTTCGCGGTTATAATTACGTCCTCTTCTTTCTATTTCGCGAGGTTAAGTTTGCATTTCTGTGGATTTCTTTCTATATGATAAAATTATGATTCTCGCACAAAATCGAAAGTACATTAGCATCTCAATCTGTTTCAAACAATCAGAAAGACATGGAGATACTTTGAAGGTAATTACATTTTCCAATGTTACTGGGCCTCAAGTTGGCAGATGTCGCTGTGTTGTCGAGAGAAACAAATAGGTTTTTGAGAATGTTTCTGAGTCTTTAGGGATCAGGAATGGCTTGAAACCTGCCTCAGTTCGCTACACTTCAAAACTACTATGAAAGGGTGTTTCGTCGCGGGTTTTTTTTTCTCAGTGGAATTACATACAGCCATGGTAGATCGTTCTTATATAAAAATGTGGTCGGCCTGTATTCCAATTGATAGCACCGCATAGCAGCACTCATCGCGGATCGTGAAAGGAAAATGATGAGTTGTTCAAGAAGTTGATGATTCTTGCGGAACAAATTTGTAGGGCCGTCAATCCGGGATGACTTTAGTTGTTTGATAAGGGTTCCGTTACCGGTTCTTGAATATGTGATTGCAGAACCAAAACAATGAAGTCATTATAAAAGCTCGAGCTTTCAAATAATAGAGATGTCTCAAACAGCTTCCTGAGCTTTGGCTAAGATGTGGTTTGAACTACATGAATTCTAGCTTTGTATCTTACTTCCGTTGAAACCTGAACATGATTCCACACGATTTTTCAGATCATCAGCAAAAGTTCTTCTGTGCATGTAGTTGAAATATAATTGAAAAATGTGTGAAGGACCTCGATTTACTACTATTTCATCGGATGATGAAGTAGCTGTGTTGACATCAATTCAAGCAAAGCTCCTCCATTATGCACGGTGCTCCATAATTGATGACACAAGATGGTCCTTCTACATTTTCTACCTTACTTTCATCTTCATTATTCTTCACGAGAATAAACCTTATCCTACTCAGATTATATGGTGTATAGTTATTGCATTCACGACAGGGACTTCGTTCTCTCATTTTGATGCTTAACCGGGTTGGAGCATTGTGGTGTTTTGGTTTTTTATTCAACAGTCTGGCAATGATCCTCTTCAGAATTGTACAGTCTGAACCCTCTAGCGTCTTAGCCGCCAATAGTGAGATTGCTATTCTGTTCAATTGATAGTACGCGCGCATCCAATGTTTACAATTGAGTGATGAAATATTTATGCATCATTTTGCTGCACACACAGTGTTCTCCAGACCAGAATAAAAGGTCTGCATTTTCTGTGCTTTTTTCCAAAATGATTTGTGCACACAAATCTTGTTTGCGGGCATTTCGTTCTAGGAAATGTCACCGCTGATAGTCTACGCCGCGGACGATACAGCACCACATAGGATGAAAGATTATAGAATGTACGGACAAGACCCAATACTTGTCTGTAGAAGGGCCGGTTTCTAACTCAGGACGGAATCGTGTTGAGTGAAGAGACGATATTCTCAACCTCCATCACTCTGAGTTTTGCTCACGGCAATTTCATCTGAGAGCAATAAACGTCTCAAGAAGTGCAGTGGCAACACGGTGGATGATACTGTAGTCAAAACGTTTTCTGGAAGAATGTTGTATGGAATGTTTTTCCCATAAGAGCCGTAATGAATACAGACACCAACATTTTTATGTGTGAAAATTTTTAGAAATCTACTTCATGAATATATTGTTCCCGTTTGTAATGTTTGTAGCTTCTTCGATAGTGATGAGTATCAAATTCATAACTGATGAAAGTCAATGAATATTCACTTCTAGTAGCGACCAATTCATTTCACATTCTTGTCGTGAATTATTATCCCGGCTCATACACATTTTTTGGTCATATTAATGAAATAAAAGATCAAGAGCGTTCTCAGAAAGAGATAGAGCTGAACTAGCAGTGAAGAACAAGTTACATGTATTATTTCTGCCAGCATTATTATAATTGGCAACGCAACAATTATCTACCATCCTTCTGGTAACCGTCCAAATGTTCATCCACAATGTGAGAATGATTTATAAGGCTCATTTCGTTCGCAGTGCATGTTGTGGTCGAGTCGATTGTTCCTTCTACATACTTTGCACCCTGCTAATTCTTCCTTCTAGGAATGATCGACCACTTTCCTATGCTAGCTTCACAGTAGTGAAGATATCTTTGGATCGTTATTTGCACCAGGAGTGAGCATCATTGTAATCTAAATGGAATCACAACAGTCATCAAGGAAAAATGGTCGAAGGAGGTTTCATTTGTTATTTAATTTCAATTGAATCAATATGAATCGAAGTATGATAATCGTGTACATCTTAAACTAAAATAATAATTAAGTTAATTGAGAAGCATTGTAATTTAGAATGAACTTTATTCTTCATTTTATGAATAAATATAATCATCAAACACATGATTCTTCATTCCTCTCATTATACGTGTCAATTCCCAATACAGCTCGGTTATGGGTCATAGTGACGAGTAACGATCTCTCTCTCTTGCATCCGAATAGTAACTTGGAATTGAGTTGACATTACAAGTGTTCGAACAACAGGGCACGAGAATCGATCGACGGGTGTGTGAGGACTCTATGAACAAGCAAACTCCATAATTATCATCCGGGACATGAAGTAATTTTCAATTCACCATTGCCAACTTAATTTCTTTTCTGAATTTGTTTATTATTCTTATTTATTAGAGGTCTCGTAGGGATTGTGTAAAGTCTGAAGAATCGGATAGATGAAATATGTTGATGTAATCAATTTTGTATGCGTTATTATTAACTCAAGTCAATCGTTGAGGATTCTTTCATACGAAGTTGATCATATCATATCTGATTTGCGCAAACATGAACAACCTACCAGATCTATCACTGTTAGATGACGCAGTTGATGATTCCGAGAAAAAAATATGTTTGATCGTGAGATCAGACGAACGAAAGGATGCTACATTGTACGAGAAAATTGATAACAATTTTATCCTAAGTAGAACAATTTTATTGTAATCAGGCGGTTGATCGATTTAGTTCATAGGTTAAATGGACAGTCCTCGACAATAAGAAACATTTGATTACAAACATTAATTTATAGATGTTTGTAAATTTACATGCTTTATCATGTTCTAACGTGAAAAAGGCGCAATTGATTCTTGTGAATCAATAGATAAATTTTTCAATTGCATCCTTCGATATTCTCGAGTAATAACTACTGCTAACTTTCATTAATTCTATTCTACCGATCATGTTGGTTGATCCCAGAGTATATCAATACAATTCGATTACAAAATAGTCGATCTTTTGTTATGTACGTTGGGATCAAGATTATCTGTTTTGAAATGAAACTCTCAATCTTATACGCTCCATTTGAATGTGAATGATTCATACGAATACAAATAGCAGAATCATCTGTTCTTACCCCACAAAACTACTTGGGGTGAACCGTTCTGCTGTTTTGGAGTATTCCATCAAACGCTGATGTTTTATGGAATTATTCAAATGTTCATACTGTTCGATTCCATGCACTTGGATTGAAAAGAACACTGGTGTGTTTTTGTTCTAAGACACTGAGTTGATGGAATATTTAGATTTTTATTATGATGACAGCCTGAAAAATAAAAAGACAAATGAAATTTTTTTGACGGCAATACGATGGGAATGAAAATGTTTCTTTCAATGTATCAAAACAGGCAAGTGCTCAATCAGCCATTCCCCGTTGACCCAATTCTTCCATCATCATTTAGTATCTTTACAGAAACTAATCTTCATATAAGGTGACTGAACAGTTATTGGAGTTTTTTATTCACTAACTCTGCAAGTGAATGGAACAATTAGAATTATTTGAACATTACCTTTATCGACCTCATAAGTATTTTGTGCATTATGTGAAGTTGGCACGGTTTCTATTTCCCGTCGAAATCAGTCGAATCCATTTGGACTAATTAGGACGTTCCAGAATGCTCGCCACGCATCATTTGAAATTAATCGGAATTTCTCACCATTATATTGAATACATAAGTTGGATCTTTCAATGTACTCATGTGATTGTGTACTGACAAATAATTACGTGTTTTATCGAACCATCTCCCAATATATTCATCATTGATACAGAAGTTGACACTAGTAATCCTTCTTGGGTATCTTTCGGACTAGGATGGTTTCAAATGTAGTTCTATACTCTCAACTTTCAGGAATATTATCAGCAGGAGAATTTCCGATCTCATTTTGGTCCGCATACTTTCTGACTTCGTCCTGAATGTTGATTTTCCTTTCAGGAACCCTATCCATTCTCAGTCAATAATTCCATGCAATGGGTGGCCTTCCTCACTGCGATCTAATGTCCCAATGCTGGAGTAGGATTGGGAAAAACTTCTGCACATAAGTCTCAACTGGATTGTTCATTGAGGAAGAACATCACGTTTCTTAGAAAATTGTTGTATTATTCCATTTGTTACCGCATGGATTGTGACGTTGATGTGTTCTCGAGAGTATTTTGTTAATCTTTCCATATTTTTATTACTGTTGACATTATTTTCATAATCCAATTTGAACATAGAACCTGAGGAATTGTTAAATGAATTGACCTTTTCACAATCTATATGTAACACGTAGATGTGTCGATGTAAGTTATATATATTGATCCTCAACTAACCAAATGAAGTAACCCATTTCTCGCCCATGATCTGAATAATCATTATGACTTGTGTCAAAACTTTTTCACCATCTGAGTAGTTGAGTGAAACATTTCGCCAATGACTCATACAGATGCACCAATCCTATAATGATTTATTCGACACGGATACTTTAGTTTGTTGGAATAATTCGTTCTTTGCAGAATTCGAGCCTTCGTTGATCAGTGAATCATCAATACTGACTCATTAAAAATTACAGAAAAACATTACTCTCTTGGTGATTTTGCGATGAAATAACTATACTCTGCTGTTGATCGCGGTGAAAAACTTTGAATTATCATCATCAGGAGCTAATTCAAATGGCAGTTCCAGATGCAACTGATGTTATTTTTCAATATATTTTCAATAATCATGAAAAAGTGAACAGATCTCATCTTCAAGCATATTCTTCTCAGATTGAATATAATATTTCGTCTTGTGTGTAGTATGATCTCTGTCTGTGCTTTGGCAGAGCACAGTCACAGTGAACATCAGGTTGAACTTTAGCACCAGCATATTGCTTTCTAAATAATTTCCATGATGTATCACTGCGCACAACGGTGAAGTCAGATCCGGTGAAGAATCAATATGCTCAATGTTCAGTCAGCATCGAAATATATTGTAAAAGTCAGGTCACCCCTAGAAGATTAGTGTGTCAAATGACGTCAACTCCCAAGAATCTCATTCAGACTATTTTATTCATGAAGCTACTTATATGACACTAAAGAATTTTTGAAGATCTGATTATGATCACTGTATGATAAAAGAGGGAATGTTCTTATACGATCCAACAAAGGAGTCTTTCAATTTTTCTTTGATAATCATATAAATATCCAAGCATGGCCAATCATTATCTAACGAGCAACTTGAGTATTTACGTGAATATTAGACGCACAATCGGTTCAGGGTGTCGATCCTCGTCCCACCATGAATTTTTATTGGTAGAGAAATTTATTCCTCAATTTTCATTTGCTTTAAATATTCAAGACTGATTCCATATAATGTAGCACGCTGGTAGTGTCATTTATAGGATCACCCGCCCACTGGAAAGTCATACTCTGAAATTCCATGTTCTCATGAAGACCTCGACCGATCAATATTCGGGCAGGCTATTTATTTTCTGATGGTACAGAAGTATTGAACGCATTTGTGAGGCACAAGAGAATGTTTGGAACTTGTCGATTGCCTGTAGTTGGGTTTCATCATCTCTCGGTGAAGAATTTTGCAAATAAATTCTCGATTTTCTGATTGATATCTTTGCGTCGTTCGTGAATTCTGCGAATTTACATTTAGCCGGTTGAACCCGTGTCCTTGTACGTCATCGTATGTTTCACCATCGCGAATGATGAGAATTTCGAGCATTATAAAGCATCAGCATAGCTGATTCTATTTTGTACCATTGTATGAGTTGCGAACATATGGTACTTCATCAAAAGAAAACAGCGTCTTGGAACGCTGTATCGAATTTTTAGTATGATAGGAACACTTGGGAGGCGGCCCAATATACAAATGAATTATCTAAGTGGTATACAGTCTAAGAATGGGTGCGATATCATATATTTGATGTGTGATTTCGTCGACTCGACTCCAAACTTTTGTGATTTCATTTTTTTCATTCCTTTTCCGCCCCACCATGATTGTGTTGTCTCTGATCCTTTATCATCGTATACATATCTCCTTGTGCTTGAAAGGGTGGCTTCAACGTAATATTGATAAGAGGTCTTCGGTTCAACAATTTGTCTATTTTCATTATGAGCTAAGTCGTATATCAATTGTTCATGATGCACATCCGTTCGCCTTTTCATTGTCATTCCACTTACGTTCTCCAGTTCACATTGACCTCAGTTTTTGTGCTTCAATAAGTCGCATTGATGACGCGAAACATCTTTATTCAGACTATCGACCTTTAGAGTATACGTGTGAATAAATATGTCGACTATTGATTTCCTTCAGAGTTTTCTGTGACCACTCAGGTTTCATTTAGGATCCATGAAGATGCAGAAATGTTTGTCTCGGGAATGGTAAGTGTGAGGCATGTTGATATTCCGCTCACTTTATTCGTTTTCATTTTCTGCGAGTGTATGAAATGTCTGTTTGGGAATAATATAATTTAAAGAAATTTGGTGTATTCAAGTTAGCATGTTGTACCATTCACATTGTACATTTCAGTATTTTCCAACATTAATTGGACATGTAACATAAACATGACAAATGGAGTAATATGAATGTGAAGCACAGTTCGAGGAATAGTTCGTTCGCAAAAGTCAGTATTTAGATAAAATTTCGGGATCCCTCGGATCGGGCACCCATTATATTCTGACGAGCAAAGATGATAATGATAATTTGCCTTCAAAAAGTTATAATTTTTGAAGTGTTATTGTGAGAAAATCAAGACTTCTATCTTTTGGAAGTGCGAAAGAATTAGTAATTCTAGAAATTTCCTTTCTGAACTATTATGACAAGGATCGGTCGTCACATTTTGCAGACAAGTTTTGCTTTCGTCATTGCGATAAATGATCATTGCGTAACGAGATTATTAAGAAATTTCTACGATTCGGTTGGTTTCACATCCGATCATGTTATTCATATCAATAAAAGAACTGCAATTAACATTGCGTTAATTCTCTTGCTGATGATCGATCGTCGACATTTTCATGGCTCCAGATATCAAGCGAATTGTATTTTTTCGGATATTTTATAGACCATTACAACCAAATGTCAACACATCTATCATCATGTTTGTATTGTCTGCTCACGAGACAGAATCAATATCTCGCTACGTGAACCACATTCAGGAAGATGGTTAGCTTTTATGTTATTGTTCTATATAAGACGCGATTGAGTTGCATACAATCAGCAATACAACCTTGAACCAGAGAAGAAATAGAAATTGGTCCCTGCCAAATAACTGTTGGTTAGCATACATATATTCTATGCTTCAATGTGAAGAGTATCTCGATCAGCAAGTTATGTCATAAGGATCTGTAATTATCTATGACTGTTAATTGATCAGAGTTGGTCGTATTGTCTCATGACTTGTTTTCACGGTCGGGTTTCAATGGGGTATGGAATAAGCAGTGGACAATCATCAATTCGTTCACAGTCTAATGAATTACTGCAGATGAAGCATAAAAAACTTTGTTGTGGACATGTCGTTATGAAGTGTCACAACTGGCTTTATAACAACAAGTTTGCGAGATTGTTCCAGATTCTGATTGAATTTTGACTTCGATTCGACTATATCGAAAGTTACATTTTCACACCATATTTGGAGTATAATTTGTGAAATATCAAACGCCGATTTTATTAGAATTGGAAAGGTTTCTTGACAATCTCATACATATCCCACAGCACAGTTTCATTTCATCAATATGAATACTTCATCGAGGTATTCCAAAGTTTGGTAGGTCTTAACATTCATCAATCAGATGGTAACCAACCAGGCTGACGAGTAAAAGTATTTTATTTTTGTCCGCCTTCATACATGTAAAAGCCTTTTGTTTACCTGCTACATAGGAGATTATTCAGATTTTTGGATCAATAATGTAAATATGATGGTGAAATGACAACTTTAGCTGTGTTTTCTGTGATATTACATCAAACTTGATAAAATGTCAACTTGTTATCATCAGCCAATTCGTGAAAGTGCCACTGCCTAGCATTTGCCGAAGAGAACTATTGCTAATTGTGTTCGCAGAGACTCTTACGAATTCATATAGCTCCATGAATGATCTCTGAAAAATCAAAGAGTATGTCAGGATGAAAAGTGCGTTTTTCATAATGATACGTGCCCGTACCCAAGTCAATTTATGCCATGACTCAAACCACTTTCTCTCTAGCAAACCAAACGTCTCTAGAATTCAGGCCGCTCACATATCTTGTTTAATAAAATGCGAACGAGGCTGATAATACTTCCAACATTTTCAAAATAGACTGGAAAACATGGTAGATGTGTGATTTCATCGACAATAATGACAATGAAGAATATCTTTCCAGTTCAATGTTGAAATAGAAAATTATTGAAACTTACAAATTAAAAAGTAAAATTCTGACACCAATTTTGAGACCAGGTTGAACTTCTTACAGTGACTAATTTGCTCCATTTTTCTGTAAAGAATTTGAATAGACGTCTGTGAACGGAAGAAAAAAGTGTTTTCTTGGACGAATAATGTTCCATCCTGTCTCGGATGGTTTTGGAGGTATTGTGATCGAGTTTGCCGCTCGAATTCCGACCTCGAATAACTCACTGTGTCGAAAAGTAGTACTTTCAAAAGTCACATTACTCTGCGGTGCAAGATAAATAATGCTGGGAAGTAGCTGTCAATTCCTTCTTACATACATCGGTTCAGATGGTTTGTTTTCATATAGAGATGCAAGAATTTTGTGTTTGTCTGCCCAGACTCTCGAATATTCTGAAAACATTGTCAATATATTTATATTCTTTTATTGGTATGACAAAGACCCACGCGTCTTTTTATACTCTATTAAAAGCCAGCCAATGTCTATTTATAAATCGAGGCGTGCGAAAGATCCACACGACGATAACGGTATAGCAACTATATTCCCGGCCAAGATGTCGTTGCTGTGGGAAAATTTTATGTAATCGTAGTCAAATAGTGCTCGAGCACTAAAGGTTAGTTGGAAGAGTTATGCAGGGAGAAAGAGGGAGAATGGAAGACAAAATGCGCGATCATTGATTGACGTCAGTGGCATATTTCGCAATGTCATTCGCAGGCCCTTGATTTACCTTAGTGGCACACGCGTTTGTATTATTTGGCAGTGTCTCTGAGAATCTGTTTTACTACTGCGTGTTCTCTACAAAATTTCCACTCATCAGCAAGATTGCATGAAACAATCTTTCTGAGCGGCGAGGATACTCTTTCATCTCATGTTAATCATTACAATTTTTCACATAAATTATTTCCACTGATCAAAATGGTCTTTCAGGACGCTGCAGATTTCTATATTTCGAGTTCATGACAAACGACGTCTTTTGCATTTGTTACAATAACTTTTACCGTTGTTATGGTATATCTGCTTCCGATTAATTACAGCATCGAATTTGTTCCTTAAGCAACACAATAAAATTAGAATTTTGTGATAGGATACAGAAGAAATGAATGAGTAAAAAATGCCTTAAGGTTTCTTTTTTTTTTTTCACCTCATAATGAAATCAACTGATCTTATAATCGGGAAATTTTCAGAATTATTGAGCCTCTAAGTATGCATCACATTGAAATACCGAATATCGAAATATATCCCACAGCACGCGACTCATACATTATGATATTCAATCTCAAAGTCGAGAAATTTCTTATAAACGTCTCACATTTGTGCATGTATATAGATTATATTAATTTTTTACTCTTTGAATGGCCGATGATCGCCTTTATGCTCATCAAAAACATAATTTCTCTCGGCGATGAAGTGGTCGAAAAGCATGATATTGCTCATAAAAGCATCAGGACTATCCACGAGATGCATGAACAGATCAATGTGAAATGTTCTTTTCACTTCACCTGGGAGATTCGGCAAGTTATAGTTTTGATTAACAACTACTGCTCGCATACAGTAACAAGTTAGTGATATGTGGAAACGGATACCATTTTAGGTCATCATGTTGTTTAATCCGAGAGATAACACATGCGGGTGTCACTCATCTTTCAACCAATACAAATTAAGTAGAGAACTCTACACTTTTTCGTGTTTTACTATGATTCCTCACATACGCCACCAATATTATATGGTTGCTTCAGTTGCTCAACAACGAGTATTTGAGTCAATTCAATACTTTTCGTATGTAAAAGCTTTTTCAGTACATTTCCACGGAATTTAAGTAATCGAACGGCTGATCGATTGAGAACATTCATTAGACGAAATTGATGTTTCAGTCCTCCTCCGAACAATGTGTTCATAACAAGTTGATTCATGAACTAAAATTATGACAGTGAATTTTCAGTAGAAGGACAGCGATGAAGAGATTTAGAAGCCTTGGTTTTTCAAAGTTTCTTACTATTCAAGAATATCCTCTAGAGGAATATACCTCCCAGTGGAGCGACAAACATTTTGCAAAATAATAAGTGCTGCACTTCAAATTCCGGATAGATGAATAATGTTCCAGTTTACAGCAGTCCCTCATTATTTCCTATGCAAACAATGTTCGAAGATATGTTGATAATCAGAAAAGGAGATCTGGCTGCATATTCAACGATCGTTATCTTCACAAAAATTCACTGCGAAAAAAATATGCTAACGAATGAACTCACAAAATGGAACAAACACCATTGCTTCGACTGGATTGAATGGAGTCTTGTCGAATTCTAGAATTTTTGAAAAACCAAAATATTTTCGAAATTTCGATCCGATGATATTTTTTGTGATCGGTCCAAAATTGCAGCGCATCAAGATGCATGCTGGAAAAATTGAGAATTGGAAGTTGGAGGATCCTTTCTTTCAGATGGTTAGACTTTTTTTCTCATAAGTTTTTATTGGTTATAACTATAGATCAGTAATTATCGTATTTTTTACACGGCAAGCTGTGAGACCTTGCTTCTTGCCAAATTTCATGATTCTAGGTCAACGAGTAGTACTGTATAGGTGTCGATTTATTTGCGACTGTTGAAATATGCGACACAAATAGCTGAATTCTTTCATTGTGTGGACTTGGGGGCTTGTTTCCTTCACGATTCGAAAAGATTTTATATCGTAGTATGAAGTTTTGATTCCGACTTGTTACCTTCACGCCTTCCCCGGAAGAGAGGCTTGACACACGAAAAGACCGTTAATTACAATGTTGTCTATACGGATTACATTTCTCGATGTGTGAAGCTTCTTCAGGTCGACAAATTATTTTGTTTCCGCAAATATTCATCTTGCATTCGAAAACGAATTTCGATGAAATTAAGCGCAGACATGAGTATTCTTCATTCCATGAAAGAATAATTTGGGATACTGTGTCTCTGATAAGTTAGTATGTTCAATTTGTCTACTGGTAGCAATCGCAATCAAATATATTAAATTTGGTAATTTGACATGATCTAATGAGGTTTTTGATCCCGAAGAGAGGATTTTCTTCTGGAAAATGCGCACCACTTGAGTCTACTATGTTCAAATATGAGTCTGCATGTGTACGGGAAATGAACTTTGCACCGAATCCTCACCCTTCAATATGAGAAGCTTTTCAGTGTACAATTGTCAGACGTCAGAAAATTCTTGGAGGTGTCTTCCTTCTCAGCATCGAAATTCATATGCCCAGGATGACATGTCATTATGAGTAAATTCCAAATAACATTTTCATCTCACTAAATCATGCGTTTCCCTCCCAAAAACATGTTTCTGTTTGTTACATAATATCAGTCATAATGTTCTCGGAGATAATTTTTTTATACGGAAATTGACTCTGAAGTTCACTGTTCAAAAATAATACTTACTCATCTTACAATAGCAGATTATTTATCGAAATCTTCCACTCCTTCCTTTTGTTTGCTCAGTATGACTCGTTCATTCTCTTGACAGGATAATAGAGATGTTCAATGAGCAAAAATATATGGTGATTTTTACACTGACGTAAAGCATACCCAAAGTTGACGAGATAGCTCTTGTTTTCCTCTAGTTTTTCAAAAATCTACAGGGCAGTGAACAATGATCCTATCATTGACGGCAGCCAGACATACCTTAGGCTGTTTTGAAGTTGTAAGTTTACATCATTGCTTGACATGATATCAATAGTTCATCTGGTTTTCTAGTGTTGAACAGATTCTCGCTGTGAAAATAGACTCGTGAGCATAATGTCCCGTACTATTCAGAAAATTCCCAGTCTTCACTCTTGAGACTGGAGTCCCATACTGTTGGAATATTGCCAAATTCGAACTTTCTATAGTAGCGTCACATATCACTGAGATGTCTTCTAGATCCTGGCAATTACGCTTCCAATTAATCTCTCCACTTAACACCATGTTGACTTTTGCTCAGACATAAAACGCAGAGACTGGAGAGGTTATTGGTAGAAGTACAGTTCCGGTAGTGATCGGCGACCTATATTGGCATTTTTTCAAGAATATTGATGATTAGCATCGATGCCCTCAATGTGAATGCATTGCTCGTCAATGTGAAATTCCCAAACACTACTTTATAATTAGCAAGTATGTAACAGCGGATAGAAATTGGGACTTATTGAGATGATAAATTCTTTAACTATCTGTACAATGACTGAGTATCAAGAGTTTACCGTTGAATTTCATGTGTTAGCAAACGCCATTTTACATTCAACTGTTCTGAGAACAGACGTCTCGGATTATATTGCATTTCGTGTTTGGCGAGATGTGATAACTTTCTAAGCTCATGTCAACGATTTAGTACAAGCAAACCTGAAAAGCCACACATATTCGAACTTGATTTTGATCATAAGACAAGAATCCAAATTTGTCTCTTATGAAAGTGAAGTACTTCGGAGGTGAAATTAGTGAAATAATCGTAAACATCAGGCTTGGATCGATCTACTATGTGGGCCCACAGCTGATAATAATTCAAAATCAAAAATCCAGTTGTATCATAAACGCAAAGGTTGGCTCGGTAACGCCAAAATGAGGTGAATATCCTTTTTAGCTAATGGACGGAAGAGAGTATGATCCTATCTTTTTTTACTATCAGAGTTCATTATTCATGTTTTCATCCTTCTTTCCCAGGATTTAATAAAATTTGATGTGGACATGAGATGATATTCATAGACATGCTAGAATTTTTCGGTTGTATATTGGGTTTCATCACCAGATTTATGAAGCAATCCGAATGGGTTGGAACCTGTCAACCTAAGAGGTTCCGGAAATCGTGGATGGTTCAGAATTTTAGCGACTTTTTCTTTTCCGCTGAGTGCGAATTCCATCACTTTACATGTCTTTGTATTCAGTGAGGATGAACCTTGTAAAAATCTCGATATTGTTGAAGACTCTAGTTCGTTTTTTTCTAGTGATATCGCAGTTTTTAATTTATCTGTTTTACTATAACTTAGCCAATTTTATGTTAAGAACGAAATCGGGGGTCCAAGGCACGGTGCTGGCGTACAGTATCCCCATAGTAGCCGACGGATTTAGCTCCGATTTTGCTGCACTGTATAGCTATGAAAGCTCATGGTTTTGGATCCTGATGCTTGCACAGTGTCCAGACAGTGTTGTAGTAGTTTTCTACCCGAATCGATGACTCGGTAGTTACAACCCTTCGAAGCGTATAATAACAAAGAGTGTGACTTTGTGAAGTCTCGGTTGAAAACTGTGGTGACACGATGCTATTTTCGTGTGAAATTTCAAAGCGTACAATTCTTTTCTCCTCTTCACGAAGAAATCGTTCGATATATTGTCAGCGCTCCATTTCCGTCTTATCTCAAAGTGATCTCGGTGACGTGTGGCCCGACGGGGATGCAATTGGATTTGTTTAATCAATTAGAAATTGGGAATGTGTTGATCCCTCTTGTTTCCAATACATTTAATTCTATTTAAACATTGGAATTTCCTAAAGTATTCGGTATTCGGATAAAGCATGACGAAGACAGATGTTACAACTAGAATTGAATGTGTTATGAATCAAATGAACATAAGATGCGAGACTAGAACCGATACCATAGTAGCAAAACGGATTATGGTAGAGTGTACGGTCTGGAAACTATTTTGGGGGTTGTTATATAGAGTGTCGTTATCTAAAGTGAAAACTGCATCAATACCATCACCTTTGACAATACCGTAATGGCCTTCTGCGGTGGACATTATGGATGAAGATGAATGATCAACATTGACCTGAGAACCTTATTTGCAGAATTCTTGAAACGCCAAATGATAGGGAGAAATCTGACAGGGATGATCGGCTTATCAAAACCGAATCCGATCATGTGAAAGAACTAGAAGGTTCCAATGGTGACACTTTGAAAGAAATCGAAGATTCTGTAAGTAATGATGAAGAGAGTAGCGAAATTGTTCTACCAACAGCGAAGAGAATAGCAGAAAAACGAGCTAATTTCTTTTGTAATCCGATATTTACTCATAATATAAACTTTTACGAGCTGGAAGCATTTACTGGCGTGTTATATTATTCGGACTTACATGGATCAACTTATCACAATACAAAAACGTTGTACAAAAAATTAAGTGCACCAATTTTTCGTGTGACGATGCTCCGCCAGAGATATGAATTCAACATATCCACACTGAATTTTAACGATAAAACCACACGTAACGAGCGCAGACGAGCAGAAAACTTGGCACCAATCAAGTGGTTTGGAAGCAGCGAGAAAACTACATCCCGATCACAATGTGAGACACAACAAGCAGCTGATGAGTTCTCGGGACAATGTTCATTTCATGTCTACATGAGAAATAAGCCCGACTGATATAGTTTGAATCTTTTCTCCACAATGACTCGGAAGCTGCATAATTTTTAATACAATTCCATACATTGAACGATTTGCTGTTGTTTCGGGTGAGAGTGTGTCAAATCATTACGTGCATGAACTGAGTGAATCAATCGTCGGGAATGGTAGAAATATTATTTACGATAATTGGTTCACGTCGATTCTGCTTATCGGGAACTTGGAGAAGGAATTCCCTAGTATTGGTGAGAATGATTCAAAATGACAAGCGAGAAATCCCGGAACAGATGAACACGATTTCGAAAGGCCGAGGCAGTAAACTTGCGTATGTCAATTACATAACGCTTGTTTCACATCCCCCAAAAGACGAATGAAGTCATTTTTGTTGTGCGTTCTATGCACACTGCTGAACGCATTAGTCCCGAACACAAGAAAACAAAAATACTTTTATATTGTAAGAAAACGAAAGACGCTACAGATACCTTTGACTGAACGTGCCACGAATATAGTGCAACTTGTAGCATTCAACGATGGCTTTTATTTTTTTCCTTCTGTATTTCAGACCATAGTCCAATGAATGCGGTGATTCTATTTTCATTGAATAGAGACAGTGATTTGATCAGTCGACGGAAATTTAATGAAAATTCAGCGTACTCCTTCGTCTCGATACTTTTGCAACGGTGACAGACCGTTCCAACTGTACAACTCAATATCCGTGTTCTAATTCGAATGGTATTAGGCGAAAATTTCACAACTGAACAACTTCTTGGTGTCATCGATTACAATTTGGATAAACAAACACGCTGTGCTTATTTTCCGCGTAATAGAGATGAAAAAACGAAATATATTTTCTCGGGATGCCGGTTGCCAAGATATCCGCTCAATGCTGTGCACTTCGCGTGCACCGAACTGTATTTGAACTTTTTCATTCTTATTCTTCTGTACCAATGAACATTTTGTACATCTCTTGGCAATGGAGAAAACTACTTGGAGTCATAAAAAAAAATGTTTGAAACATTTATTCACATTCCCTCCCACAAAATATCGTGTTAAAGAATTAGCAAACTGAAAAAAAAAATGCTAAGTTTAACCCGTGTAACTTCAAACCCTTGGCTGCGAAAGATGAATTGGAGAAATTTCTCAATGTTTTAGTTAATTTAAAATTTAAACGTTCAAATAGAAAAATGAAGGTCTCTAAAACAATAAATTCGACAATAGCATCGACTCAGAGAGCTGGGGTGTGCGTCACCAAGTGTAAATTATTCATCTCCTACTGATAGTATTGGGTCCTAGGGATATATTTGTTCAATATGCATAAACAGACGTACCCCCAGTACAATGCAACACTCCCCCCTATGAAAAATAGTACATGTGTGTGATGTATTGTTATGCATTTATGAATTTCTTTATGTTACAGGTCGTACTAGTCTTCATCCTCAGTATTGCATCGCTTATAATATATTTCATCGACGCATCCAAGTAAGTAAACCATGCATCTTGATATCAGACATGCAAACTCCTGTTTCTATTTGTTATTGTTTATCGGGAGCATTCATATTTGGGGACCGAATTTCGAGAGCAAGACTAACATTTTTCATATAGAGAATACCGGCAGTTGAAGAAACCGTGAAACTCGGGATAGCAGACAGCCATTCTTAGGTGACGTGTGAGATACACAGAAGTTCTTGCAGAATATACTGCGAATCAAGCTGCTATGTAGTCAGGATCCTCATGACAAATTTCGCGTTTGCTGAAGTATTGAATCGAGAAACCCATTCTTACACGTCGAATATATCGGATTTCGGATAAAATCACGGATAATTAATACAATGAAGTTAATATCACAGCATAGTCCATCCATGTACTAAAATGACGCAGTGATACTATTCCAAGCTAAAATCACGGAAGAGTAACAATCGTCTCTACAACTTTGCATGAATATCTATCGCAATGCCGCAGTACTGTTTTAAAAAATATGGCTGGTCATTTTTGACACAAAAATATATTTCTACGATGAACGTGACATGCTCATGAAATCAATACCGCGTTTGAAATATATATGAAATTGCAGGGAATATAATGGAAATAATTGGGATCAATGTTCTTGAGTGCGACTGCATCCACTTATGATGAGTGTTTTCGGATTATCCCCAACGGATAGAATTCTTTCGGGAAAGCAGAATCTATGATGAAGACAAGACAATCCAATGCGGTTTGCTTGATAACACGGATAAATCCTCTACTCCTTCAACAATTGAGCCATCCAGATATGCTCCTCCATCTCGAATATATCAGTTTATATTATTCGACAGATACATAAGTTCTGGTATATGAAGTTGTCATTGAACGAAGAAATTGAAATCAAAAAATTGGACTTCGCAGAGTAAATCTATCGTGCATGAAAAAAAAAAAAAAAATGGAAAACTTCCAGGTCCCTGGCATTAAATGTCGCGATTCTCAAATCGAAATTCAGTTCACGAGTAAATGATAGGATCTGATGTCTGAGTGGATATTTCCTTCCTATGATAATTCCAAATATTCATCCACCGAGAATGATGATTATGTTGCTATGAAAGAGTTGATCGTCTTTTTATTCGTGTAATAAATTAAAGTTTGATAAATGGACGATATTGTTAAATTTCTCATCAATGTTTTATTCGTTGTTACCCATACGTAAATCTCATCTTTTGGCATTTCCACATTACCCTATATTCTCGCGAATTCAATGAAAGAAAGAGATATCAGGCGGGGGACGCAAAATGAACCAAGATGATAATGTGAAAAAAATTTGGCAGTATGACAACAACAGCAGTTACTTCGAAAATTTATGTTTGATCATTTTTGCTATGTTGTAGCATAGAGGTCGAGCGTTGCCAGAAGTGGAGCAACAACATCACTCAGCAGATAGACTTAGCTTTCAATATATTTTTTATGGTCTACTTTTTTATACGCGTAAGTACATTGTTTAATAATTACTGAATCCGATGTTTGATGCGACAATGATCAATTCTTCGTTTGAATGGAGGAAATTGTTACTGGGGGACTGATTGGGGTAAATCTATCGAGCTGTGTGAGAAAAAAAATATATTCTCTGCGTTTTTTTTACACATAAAATTTATTATAAGATCCTGAGTTAACTCTATGGCACTAGAACTGTCGATAATACGTACCAGATATTTCAACAACTGAATACGAGGCACACGATTGGTTATTTGTTCATTGTATCTGTCATTGGATGAATTGGTATAAATGACGTATTAAATTGGGTGCATAAGAAATTGTACATATAATACATAGTTGACTCCTTACCTAGTAAGTCATCATTTCCACGTATCTCGAATAATTCAATTTTTTTGTTATCGAGAATAAGATCATTTGATTAATTTCTGAATATCTCAATTTATCTGAGACTGATCATGTGAATCTTTCCTGCAAGTTTGCACAGATGCCAATTCATAGGCGTCATCAAACATCATTCAATGCACTTCAAACAGATAACTCCATTGTCGTGCTCGAGTCAGTTTTCGATGATATGTGCTATTTTTCTAATTCTGATTTCAATTTTTCCTAGTTTTTGGTATATCTTTGGAGTTGATGCGCATGTAAATGAAGAAACTTTGCTTCGGACGAATTACTGAGATTCTTGAAATTTGACGTAATTGGAATCAGCGAAAAGATATTCATCGTGGTATATTTCGATTGGAGACAGTGCCATTTTTTGCATTAAATTGATAAAATTTTTTGGTTAATATCAATTGGATGGGAACGATAGGAGGATAAAAGCGTACTTTTGCACCCAATTTAACTTTTTTCCACCAAATGGAGAATTGTTTTTGTAATGTTGAATAATTTCTTAGACTTACTTTCCAAAACGAATAGTTGTAATATCTGATGCGCTGTTTGAAACAATAAATTTGTTTGTATATCATATTATTTCCATGTCAGTTTATCGCCGCCAGTGACAAGCTGTGGTTCATGCTGGAGATGTATTCGTTTGTGGATTACTTCACGATACCACCGTCTTTCGTGTCGATCTATCTTGATCGTACGTGGATCGGGCTGAGATTCTTACGTGCCCTACGACTGATGACGGTCCCTGACATCCTCCAGTACCTCAACATTCTAAAGACATCGAGTTCCATCCGTCTCGCCCAACTCGTGTCCATATTCATCTCTGTTTGGCTAACTGCTGCTGGCATCATTCATTTGGTAACCAGAACAGGCATTGCAAATGAACGAGAAACCTATTTGTTCATTAGCATTCATTTTTTTGTTGCTTTGTACTATTCCATTATTCGTATTTTTTCCGAGATACTTTTTCTGGTGTACTTGGTGGAGGATGATTGACAGTTTTTCATTCATTTTCTCTGTTTTTCTCAACAGCTCGAAAACTCAGGGGATCCATTCGAGTTCATAAATCCACAACCGCTTTCGTATTGGACATGTGTTTATTTTTTGATTGTAACAATGTCTACAGTAGGCTACGGCGATGTTTTCTGCAATACTGTTCTTGGTCGAACATTCCTAGTATTTTTCCTACTCGTCGGTTTGGTAAGCTCGCTCAAAATTAATTATTTATTCAAACGATAACTAGCTTAAACAGTGCTGTAAAACTTAACTCTTAAAATGTATATCTACATATCTATCAATTTTTTCTTCCATCTTCATACTCAATTATTTTTTCATCATATTGATCAACAATCTATCCCCACGTTATCATACATCATTTCTTCCATCGATCTACTCAACTATTCATATCATTCTCTGTTCATTGACATATTCATTTCATCTCATTTCATTTTTAATTATTATTTGTTTTCCTCTATAAATGCGTGGCATTCTTATAATTATCCTTCAGTTTATATTAAAAAATTCCCGCTGTCATCATTGTGGTGATAATCTCGCAGTCACCCGCACATTAAATGTTCGTCGGGTGCGACTTTTTGATGATTTAGAGATGATCCCGAGCTTGAGAAATCGGCGATCACTCATGTTCACTTGCTCGAAATTTGAAGTTCACTTTCATTTAGTCTCGTCACATTGTTTCAATTTAGTAAATCCGAAGACAGCTGAAATTTTTTTCAAGGACTTTTTCATGCGTGCGAGCTTGTGGAACGAACGATCCTATCCTCTGTTTCTTCCTCTCTTCTGTTTTTGTTTTCTTTTTCATCAGTTTTTCTGTTCTTGTATTCGTAATGCTTAACCTACTTCTCTAATCTTTATTGATCGTGGTTAAAGATTCGTTTGCTAAAATGGAGAAGAAGAAGTTATTGTACGCGGGGGGTTTTAAGTATTAGCTATGACAGATTCATATAATTAAATAATTTTATTTATAAAAAGTACATACATGAGCGACTTTGTTTTGCAACATATGGTCGTTCGTTTTACATGCTCTGCTGGATAATGCGCGTGAAAATGTAACTGCCTATTCATCATAAGGATGAGCCCTTTCACAATAGGATTTTTTTTTCCAAATATAATGAATGGATGTTTATATTTCAGAATATAAACTGAAATAATGAACTTCAATGAAAATGTCCTAGCATCTTTTATTAACCAATATGAATTTCCTCAACGTGAAATTTCTCTCACTTTGTCCCAAAATATTGTAGCTTTTTATATTTATTATTTGTAACAATTCATAAAATGCAATGAGCTATTGGGATATATTGAGATTATAGGACTTTTTTCTTGTTTCACGAGGAATATAATTGCATTTACTCTTGAATGGTGGTGCATGGTTTGCCCAAATTGGAAAACTTAACGTCGTAACAGTACGATGTGAAATCAGGTGAAATGGATTTCAGTGTCGCAAATTCAAAACTACCCAACTTCAATACATGTATGTAATAAACTGATTTCACAGTAGATGAATTCGTGTATCGATGGGTGAAAAGGAGGTCATAATACTGACCGTTGAAATTGAAAGCATTTACGACCATCACCACCGTTCAAACGAGTGAATTACTTATAAAAATGGGCATACGCAACATTCGTCATTTCACTCATTTCATATTTTCCTGATCTTTCGTCATACCGTTCATTACGGAAAATGACATTCTTATAATATAAATTTAATTATACATTGATGAACGTTGCGTTGGCCATCATTTGACATCAAAGAAAAAATTTAATTTACAAAAAACAGGAAAATAATAATTTATGAATAAAGACTTACTTCGTTTCGTTTGCATATGAAAACTACACGATGAAAAAAACGCCAAGAAATCAAACAAAAACGTACAAATGAGAGGGAAGTTACTCGTCACAATGGGAGTTATCGACTGAAAAAAAAAACAAAATATATCAAATCAATTTAGACATTTTTATTGTTTGCCAATAAAAATAGCCGAACCAACACAAATCAGCTCACGTGTTCTGCCCGATTGTTTAACGAATATGTCCACTCCTGATCACTCTCTTACTTATGGACCAACCGGTTAACCGAACATGACCTGCACCTCGAGCGGAGCAAGGCAGCACGGTGGCCTATCAATATATTAGTTATGAAAATAAATCCACCACGAAACAGTAACTTTACGAAATAGAGAGAAAAAATCAATAAGTGATTGAACAAAAAACAAATGATAGTCAAAGAAAATCGTTAACTTCAGACGGGACGATGAACTGTTCCTGATACACAGATTAGGTCTTCTTCAATAGAAATCAGTGTATTCTTCTTTTAACAAGAGCTTTCGAACAGTAATTGAAGGCGAAAAAGTGCTCTCTTCGGTATGGAAATCGATAAATGAGCAGGTATTGTTTTTTTAGTATCGATACCATCGGCTCTTATCGACACAGACGCGCTCAAGTAATTGACGAAAAAAAAGTCCAAATCAATCACCACACAGATAGGTCAAACTAGGAGACTACTTTTCTGTGCATGGGTTCATGGTAGTGTCATTATGGCTATCTATATACATATATATACATACATACCTTTATAAGACACGTCCGTATGCTTCCATGCACAACTGTCGTTGGGGCTCTAAGATCACATGTAAACCTACAATAACGTGGGTTGTTCATATCAAAAGTGGCCAATCTCAGCATTTATATATAATCTCTCGATGATAAAATACTCCGTTTTCAATTCGCAAAGGCCAATAACACAAAAAAGATTCCCATCTCAACTGTCGCTGATACATATTGTGTAGTACACGATCGGGAACATGATAGGAGTTCGTGTCAATCCTCATCGTGCATCATATTGATTATTGCAATATATATAGCCAAATGGAACAATGGATGACGCGTACAGTGGTTAAAGCTCACTGTCATTCTGTGAGTGGGAGTGAGTGAGAGAGCAAGAGATAGAGAGAGAAAATTAATCGATGTTACAGTGGTAATTGTAATCACAGCGTTTGAAGAGTGCGTGCCGGCACACCGGGGCAAAAATTAAAGCTCTTGTGCATTCATTGTTGAATAATTCCGAACTATTTCAAGTAATTCCTTTTCTTTCACGGTCTTACTTCTCCTTCTGCATCTGTGATTTTCATTTGCGGGATGCGCTCAGAGTCCTAACGTACGTTGCGGAAGTATACACCTGATCAATGTGATTCTTATTTCATATTAAATTATGTGAACTTGTTTATATCTCGCTATAATATGTGCGGAAATTCATTCAACATGAAATGAACAGGAAAAAATGATCGTTGCACTTTTTATATTTGACTCAACGGTTTGGTAGTAGTTTGAGTATTATCGAACTTTCATTGTTCTATGTTTTATATAGACTTATTCATCCTGTTTCTCCTTAGCGCTTGTCAAACTTGCGTTTTTTATATTCACCTAAGTTGAAATCTGGAGCTTTGTTCTGACTTTTGTTAAGAGGGAAGGGAAAGAATGAGGTTTGAAGAGTTTGATTTTCAAAATTTGATAAACGATTCAACACATTTTCGTTTTGTGCACTACACTTTGTACCATAATGAAGTAATAATGCTCAACATACGTTAGGCTTCTTCGAGTTACAATGATTGTATTTGAAGTGTCGTGGGAAGAATGACCGCATGAACAAAATTCGGATTATACAGTGGTCCACAGTCGTCGGATAATACAATAACATTGGTTATGATAAAAATCAATCCTACGTTTTTTCAATTTTTATAATTTTCGATTCATGACACGAATAACTGAGACTATTTCGATCATGCAGAGAATGAGTAACACTGTTTGTTTATTAAGAATGAAGAATATTGGGATTAGTGGAGAAAAAATGTGTTCCTGATGACATAAATGTGTTGGGACCTAGGATTCTTGAAGTATCGAACTTGATTGCTTTCGACTGAGATGCTTTTAAGGTATTCGGATTTGTCATCTAATCATTGATTCCACCTAGAAATAGATGTGACACAAAGAAAGAATGTTTCTAATATAATCGTTTGGGACGCAGCTCAAAACTTTTCATTATTTCTGTCAATCACTGTTGAATGTAATTTAACAAAACTTCTTCTGACATTTTTCAATCACACAATACTGAGATTTTTCCAGAATCAATAGAGCAAGAATTGCAAATGATACATGACACGGTTGTGAGTAAATGCTTCGAGTGCTCATATAGATTGAACATTGTATATTAATTGAACACAAATTTTAATAAATTGTGGGCAAAAGTCAAGACAACTTTCATCATATACTTGTCAGCCAATCGAGAATAATGATAGAAAATTCATCAGACCAATTCATGGAATTCGATATATTGACTTTCAAATTACTCGGTCTTTGTAATGCTGTCATTTGCATAAAATGTCAACTGAATGGGATGCATGAAGACATCGTGGAAGAATTTCGTGATAAGGCATTGACTAATACTGCGTGACAAACTATTTAATGAGTGTTTGCTGTAAGTGATGCTATTCAAATTAGGATGTACAGAATATTTCGCTGAAAGATTTTGGTTCAAATTAATGATTTAGGGCTTATTAATGAATCGTTCACATGGATGTCTTCGAGCCGATTGAACTATCGCTATCGTGTATGAATGCATATGTGGGATAATTCACATTGGGGAATCTTTGAATATGAGTGAATTGGCATAATTGAAACTCATTCATTGATTCAACGATATCACTCTGTCGCTAAATACTGACGCATCGTAAATTCATATGATAACCCAAGGTTCCAGTTTCAAATACGTTTCATCAATGGTCAATCATGAATTCTAAGAATTTTCCAGCTAATGAATTTCTTCATATTACAGCTATTTTCTATGATATATCAGCATATTTATTTATTCCCCTCTCGATTTTCATCACAATAAATGGAATATACAACGAAATATGAGAGGAATTCAGATGCATTCAATCTATGTTGCCAAGTATTCAGATTTTCGGAAAATTGGTCTTGGCGAATTGATTCTCGAAACCGATGCTTAGATGATTGGTATAGAATAAAGTGGTCTTCCACAAATATGTCCGTTGAAATTCACATCTCTGATGGAGGGCAATTCATCAATTGGCGTATATAGGTCCTATCTGTTGCACTCCACTTTAGACGGTTAATCTCGGCCACATGATTCATTAACCTGAAAATGGATTGTCTTGACGAGAACAATCATTCAGAACCAATTGTGTGATTGAAATCTTCGTGGTATTTTTCTATTCCACGACAACCTCAAATGTTAATTCTTTACTTGACAACTCACAAAACTCTTGTTCGTGAATGGAGAATGTTGAACTATTGAACTCATGTCGCTGTAACGAAAATTGATATGAGATACATAAGTAAATCATCAGGAATTATTTTGTATTTTTGAGGCATGACAGTATCCCCGAAAGACTTTGAATGATAGTGAAAACATGCAAGAAGATTTAAATTTTTTGTTTGTCCGAGAATTCATGATGGATTGATATTTTCATACCGAGTTATTTTGGAGGTGTTCATCGAATATTATCAGTTAATCATTTCTCATTTATTCAAATCAATTCATACAATCAATCTCATCACATTCAAATTTAGTTTCATTCAGTTATGATAATCTGTTTTCATCACATTCTGCTAATTTCATTAATAAGCTGCATTTAACTGGCAATAATTGATGATGAAAACATTACACTTTCAATTAGATCCAACATATAACAACTAAAAGTGAAACGATGCATTTCTCATCGTAATTTTTTCATATTTTCACAAGTGAATTTGTTTTTCCCTGTGCAATGGGTAATCATACCAGAATACACCGATTGAAATTCCCGACACAGTATAAAATTATAAAATTGATTGAATGCAGCTTGTTTTCCTCGCGAATGTGCGTTCAGATTGGCAGCAATTACATTCTAGTTCGGCTTTTGAGTGGGTTTGAAGAAAGATATTCGGAGTTGGTTGTATGTGGAATTTTGGTGACGGCTATTGATTCTGAGATCTAATTGAATGGTATGGTTGAGATCTTATAATGCACGTCCCTTGTGACACCAGGGGAATACTTAATTGGAAAATAATGTTGGGGAGGAAAATTTATGTAGATAGCGAGTGATACTTGTTGTGGTACGAGTTATGGTTTACGAAGTTAAAATATTCTTCTTTTGCCGCTTGGATACATTTTCATTTTGTCTAAGTACTTGGAACACATCGATCGTTGCCTGTTCAAAAATTAGTGACTAGCCTAGCAGACTTACTCTCTTCGATTGGTCTCTAACATATTCTAATTCACAGAAAGAAATGCTACATAATTTGAGGCCCCATCTGATCTGGTGTAATTGATTGTTTCGAGAACATGATATTCCTTCTCGTAGTCTACTTCTCCCTGTTTTCGTAAAGAAGTGTACGACTTTAATTTTGACGATATATCAGATCCTGCAGCATTAACTATATGCCAAGGTTTTGCAGTAAATTCGGTAGCACATCTGAATCTGTTGTCAAGTATGCACATGTCAGAATTCAACTTGCAGCATTTGATGATGACTTCATTATTACTTATTGAGTCCCAAATATCTTCTAGAGGAATATTTCCGACGCACGTTATGTCCTATTTTCCTTGATACAAAAATCATGACTTTTCACTACTAAAGTTCAATTCTAATTACTTTTAACACATTCCGGAAGGTTTATTCCTCAACCATTTAGTAAAAATGTGTACTTATGTTCGTCTTACAAGAAAATCGGTCTTTCCAGATCATCAGAATAAAAGTATCTTCTAAGCACAGAACTTCCTGTGCGGCATTGAATGGTTCTCGTAGTGGCCCATGACTAGGGTGATCTGAGAGTAATACCTTCAAGAAAGATTTCTCCGATAGAAAATAGTCTGAAGTCATTACTTCCTGAAAAAACTATTAGTAAGCTGAGGGATTTTCCAGCCAGTTCAGCCATATCTGCTTGGATACCAGCTAGTTATGATTCTATGATCAAAATGATAATGACACACTGTCGATCCCTCTCCGATTCCTTCACCCATTAGAAAATACCATGTGATTTCCTGTTCTATAAAATTCAACAAACTGTAGCTTCATCGTGAGTCTTGCTAAGATATCAAGTCGAAAATCTTGTTTATGATCCAGATATGATCCACATATGCATATTTATCATTCCGTTGCTAATCTATAGAACCCGAAAAAACACCTACCAGAACACCAGATTCTTTCGAAACAACTCGTTCTTCCTCCGAAACCACAAATTATATAGTTCAATGTAATGGATGACTCTCATTCAGGATATGAAAGGGAATGACATTCAGCAACATTTATATTCTCGTAACGCATCATTTCACAAAGAATGAAAGAATCTCTCCTCAGTTCTCAGTTTTATGTATACAACAGGAATATTTTTTGCAGCATGTTATACTAAACGATATTCTACCCATTATATAGTGTTTTCTCCACTTCCAGTGGACATACACAATAAATTAACCGTAACTGAAGGTGACGAATGAACCGCTATTTTCGTATGTGACATAAATCTAATACTTTCGGTATTCAATACACCAATTGCACTCGATATCTGAAAAATGGAGCATCTCATACAATGATTTGAATCCTCGACTATTTCAAAATCTTGTCATGATACTGTACTCCTCAAAGGGAACTTCTTGTGTATATCGAATCGAAATGAAGGTTTTGGTGGATTGTTTACCTCGTTTTAGTCTCGGGCGTATCGTATCGAATACTAATGATAAAGTTGATTTTTACAAAATTCGCTATTTCCAATACATTTTCCGAGTTCTTCTTGATATAAGATGAATACGAAATATCCCGATATGTTTCCAAATCGTCGATTGTGAAACATGTGAGGCCTTCATTTCTACGACCAAACTTGAATGGAAGACTTGTAAATTCGTAGATTTTTTAGCTCGTCTCTATAGCGATTGATCAGGATAGTTCGTGGTTTATGTCTCTCGAGACTGTCATGGATTTGTTTGGCCTGGAAGTTATAGAGAAAGCTTTATAGAGGATTGTAGCAGGTAATACAGAAAGAAAAATTAGTGTGCGTACTCATATATGCTTATAAGAAGTGATACATCTTCGTCGTGATGTAAAATTGATTCTTCATTTGTGGAAAATCAAAACATTTTTCGTCAAACTACCTCGAAAATGATGGCGTCCCCAAATTGTGGGTGAATTCACACATGAGTTACGTACGACCCATCATGGCCAAAGCATAAACCAAAAAGCCGAGTTTTAGCGACATCTGGGTGTTTTGTCAATGCCGTGACATTGATAATATCGGATGGTATTGTCTGCACTGAAATTTGATTGTTGTTCATTGTTAGATGTGCATGTACTCGACAGAAGTACACAAATATACCACGCTCGTTCCGCAGAAATTGGTATCAACATCTTCACACAAAATTATTGGTAACTTATCACCTTCTCTAATAAAAAATACTCGATCGACTGAAGTATCTGTCGATGAAGACTGTCTGAAGAAATTAACAAAGTCTCAATTCTTATTTCAACATAATTCCTTGGTCCCTCCTTTCATTCTGCTTTTAGTTGCATAACACTCACTACATATTGACTCCGTTAAAGTAATTGATCCAGACTATTTCGCAGTGATTTATATACATGAAATAGCGATGCTAGTTATGTCATGTATATTTTACATTTGAACCCTCTTTCAGCCCAAGCACTTAGAGGCTCATTAGGATTATTGTCCAACTCGAATTCGATGAAGTTCATTGAGTGAGTGCAAACTTTGGAAACTAGAAGAAAACGTTGTCGAACCTTCCTTTCACTAATGAATTATAACGTATTTTTGCCATTAGTTTCCATACGATTGAACAAAAATCCACAACTATTATTGAGGAAATTGAACACATTCGTTTGTAGTAGAATACAATCCCTCAAGATTACTGACTTTGAAGAGTGAGAAGTTGTATCAATGCGGTTGGATTATCTCGTAAAAATCCTTCTTAAATCAAAGAATCTCATCTTATCTGAACGATAAGTGTTGGAGTCTTTGGCTGGTACTGTTCACAATACCAAGAAAATTAAAATGTGATTTCCGAGTTGTTTACCACTCCCGATTCAAATCGACATGTAAGAAAACTGACCATTTGATTAGCTCATAATACGATTCAATAGAGAATTCGAGCTCATGCCATTGAACATCTTCAGTTATACTCAGGTGATCTTGTGTGTGACATAAAGTAGTTCGAATCTGCAGCAATAGGCCAAGACCTCCGAAGTTGATGTTGGATTCGCCTGCCAACTGCTTCCAAATTTATTCACATGAGTGACTCTGTGCCTATCTTACATGCATCATCAGCGATTGTTATTTCGACATATTTGAATAGTGCTCCATAACGATGTCCTACCGCATTTCTGCACTATGCATTGAAACAAATTTGGCAGAGATATTTTAGAGTTAGTATACGAGCTAGTCTCAATTGATAGCAATAGCAGTATTGCCGGTGGTAATCCGAGTTTCGTCCACGTTATAGTGACCATCAGTATGAGAGGCTCGGATAATGCTTGAGACGAAAGAATTACAAATTTCACTTTTCTTCTCCATGATATTTGTCGCTATGATCTTGTTGTCAGCATGGCAGAACATCGTTATTGGTTGTATACTTGACTATCAAAAAGCACCCAAATGGGCAGGAAATTGAGAACACGATTGGCCGATGAGTTTTATATTTCTACATTTCGAATTATGGTCATTCTTTACCTAAATGTCCGGGATATGTGCACTCGTCTCTTAACTTGTATATGACCGTGATGGGAACAAATTTTTACAGTCCGTGTGTATGATTGGAATTGGTATACATGTTCTTTCATGTATAGATGGATACCCAAGAATTTTTTAATCTTCTTTTCTGATCTCCTTCTTCGCAACGTGAATCTTCGTTATTTCTTCTCGTTATCTTTACTGTCCTTCAGCCCAAAAACATAGTTATATGAATTACGCAGTCATGATTTGATTCTTCTATTCTTTTAGCAGAGCTTTTAAAACAAGTAACTGTCTTCTATTTATGTGTAGTGTAAGAATGAACGGACTTACTTCTCTTATATTGATAGAGCAGCATTGCGCACACTCAATCTGCAGATGATGGTTGTTTATAAACGATGCATGCATTCAGAATAATCGAGCTATCATGCCTGATGTAGCATACAAAGGAAAATCAATGTTGTTATTGATGTCGGGCTTCAGTGCATTTTTCTTTCGATATTTTCCATTGATCATTACTTGCCCAATTATGTTTTTTCATACAGAGATGATGCGCATCGTGTATGATACTATCATATCAATTTCTATCTTCATTTCCACTCTTCACTGCCACATGCAATGTTCGAAAACTGCATTATAGGAATTATGATACTCCTTAAAGCCTCCGCTGTAAATTTTCTGACGTTTCAATATTTTTCGTTGATTAAACTAAATACGAAATAATTAATTTACCATATGAATAAGAGGATTTTTCGATTGATAATTTCTATATTTGCAGGCCATTTTTGCTAGTAGCATACCCGAGATAATAGAGCTCGTAGGCAGTAGGTCCAAGTACAGCGGGGAATACAAGCGAGAACATGGAAAGAGGTATACAATTGAGTATAACAAAGCAGTAAACGATGGAGAGTTTTCATGATGTCTCTTTTGATAATTGAAGATCGGCCACACACATGAAATCATACGATATTTCGAGTTTCTCTTTTTCTTGCTGGTATGTTTGGAACATCATCATTCTCATCGAACAAACATTTCCATTTTGTTCCCTACATCAGTTAATCGTTCAACGAAACCAGATAAAATACTCGAAGAATTTCGATATTAGTACAGAATTCCGAGTGCTTGATGAACAGCTTGGATGCAGAGTAAATATGCTTTGGAAATAAAATTCGGCCTCAGTCTGAATATCTTTTGATAAATCCAAATATTTCTTGAAAATTTTCAAATCCTGGAATCGTATTACATTCAATAAACACGTTGGTGCGTGTTTACAAAAGAATACTCATGTGCATATAGCAGTAGTTGTGTTTTCCCAGGGCAAGAGGGAAAAATTTTCAATTCGCATGTAAACAATCTGTTGGAGCAAAAAAATAGAAAAGTTCGGGAGAGGTGAAAAATTTGGTCAATGAAGGGGAAAATCAAGCGGAAAATCACATGAAAAAATGAAAACTCTACTCATACACACTATACATTTTTGAAAGTATGTAGAATTAACTTTTCGAAAAATTGTTTGCTTGAAGGACATCTCGGTTTGATAATTCCGGAGTTCTAAATATAGAATTGGTTTTTCTCCGAACGACATTGAAACGACATTTTTGTGTCTCTATGAGATTTTCATCATATTGAGAACAACTACAGACCAACTTATGTGTATGGATCTCTGTCACATCAAAATTAAACTCGCCTAAAATATGTTCTGCATATCATATCGGAGCTCTTCTTCAAGGATTTTTTATCAAATACAAACATCAAATACCATACATTCGTTCATTTCCTACAGGATATTGAATTCCTCTCTTGAGGAAACAAAAATGCGACGAACGCCTTTCTTTTATATTGCTACCATAGAATCTGATGCCGGCAGTTAATAATTTTCTTCCTTCCAATTTTTTGATCAAGATTTATGCTGCTCGCTTCGTAAGATCCAGATTGAGCTATTCAATTCGGTTGATGTAAATAAGTATGGTTCGAGACTGTGAACGAGAGATGAATAACATCTTTTTATTCACCGGCAATCACCAAGAGGATGAATCGGACTTTTGTTTCTGCCCGGATAAGTAAAACCCATTTGATGAAAGACTCGTTTGTCATGATTCGCGATATGTATACCTAAATGAGTGCACCAGACATCTTCGAAACGAAATATGATCATTTGACCTAGCTCATGATGGAACCTAATCACTTCACGTCGACACATTGTTGATAGTTACCTTTATATGACGTTTATAACGATGGGGAAAACTTCATTCTTGGTAGCTCGATATTTCAGTAATATCCATTGAAGTTCTATGAAACCTCACGAAATGGGATTTTTTTCCCATTTTTCCGTTATTAGTACCACAAGCATACACAAACATTAATTCTCAAATCAAATAGGCTTCCGTGGCCTCAACAGATTCTAACTAAATTTCCACATGACATGCAGCTGGCCTATGGTAGTTGAGACATAATACGAACAGTCGAGTAGAAACAAGATTGAGGTATCTCGTGAATATCGCATCGATAGTGGAACTGCGTCATTGTGCTCGAACTCACGGTCCATTATTCAAATTTAGACGAAGAAGTCCATGACGGAACCAGACTTAGCAGAAATGAATTGATAAAGAGATCTCGACTCGGCATCATTGGTAACTTCTATGTGTCACAATTACACAATCACTGATTGAAAGTAAATGAGATTGCACAACATTCGTTGGTTTTCATTTCCTCTTCCAATAGTTGCTTATCTCCTCCCTGTCAATTTTGAATTTCCATTAATTTAGGAAGCAGCTCTATTTTCAGCGTGCTCTATTCCTATTTTTTTCGGGTATGTTTCGACATGGAGTCATTCTTCATCAGTACCATTTGCTTGGGCACTTTACATTCAGAAATTTGTTCGTATCGCATAAAAAACGCCCCACACAAATATGATTTCATAGGATGATCTGGCGGTATTGACTGGCAACATTCTTGATAATTTCCGGTATACGAGAATTGTTATTTCTGCCGAAGTGCAATCAATAGATGCCTCTCCTTGATTTGTTACGGATCGTGATTGCAACCAAATTAACTCATGTCCAAGTTGTGCAATTTCAATTCTAATCAATATCGAAGAGCACTGTTTGTACGTTTGTTCAATAACTTGATGTTCAGTATGAACTGAGAGTTCAAACTGAAGTATAAATCCTACAATTCTCTGTTTATGGCGTCTCTGAACTGGATAGCTCGAAATACTTGCAAATTTGAGTGGATCGCCATTCAGAAAAACATGTTCATCATCAAACCTGATGCTGCAAACATTCATAATCTGATCGAACCGCGAATCGATGCGTGTAGATATCTCAACACCAATGATGCTCACGTCATTAACGGTTGTCACTTGGACATATTTTGAGTGTGCTCTTTATTGATGCGGTTCCGTGTACTTGAATGATCTTGAAAAAGATATTCTTCATTTGCTATTCAGGGGAATGCAATTCATAGCCACAGCAACTGCAGCAGTTGCAACCTGAATGATATACGCATTAGTGTAGCTATCAGTATCAATGAATCGGTTATGGATTCATTCTACAGTATAGTCTTCATTAATGTGAAAAGACACAGTAGCTGGAATTGTGTAACACCCACTGCAACTTTTTAGACAAACAAATCGATAAATGAATATGTAGTTTCTGTGACAAAATGATCATAGAATGAGTAGAAAGCACGATGATTATAGAAAAGAACTACGAAGAAAATATAGAATTGATGAAATAAATGGCTTCTGTATGGGAAATAATTTACAAACAAAATTTCCTATCAGTTTAGAGATATGTAACACGTTCAGGTGTTTGACTTGCAATATGTTACGTTTGTTGAAACTAGATGTTATGAATATGCACATTAGTGTTGATCTTCACCACAACCGAAGTCTCATGAGAGTGAAATTAGTTGATGTAAAATATCGATTTTATACACTACATATTATATACACATTCGAGCCTGTTCAACGAGTGAGTTTGTATTATAGAAATGTTCGCGCTCTCCATGCGCACATTCTATCGCATGCAGACAGTTCAATTGCATCCTTTTGTGACAACTCATCATGGAAAACATATCTTGAAAGAATTTATTTCTCTCATTTGCATTAGTCAAGATTATTTCTAAGATGGAAACAGTGGATGAGATCATTGCAGATAAGTTTCCAATTTGAAGATTCAGAGGGTAGCCTATTAAATTTGTATTCTTATCTGTGCAACATTGGGAGACTTCTGATAAATTTTATAGTCTACTCGGGTTTCAACGTTCAGACTTGAACTAAATACAATAGGAAATCTCTGTATTCAGGGTTGGTTTTTTTCCTCATCTCATTTCCTAGTCAATGAGATGTGCAAATAGCTCACAACATGTACAAGGGACTTAGGTATATCAATGATCTACGTATTGTATTGGTTACCATTGATTTTTACCGATTCATCGGCACACGTCGCCAGCAATACCCAATTCTAATGAAGTCTAATTCCACAGCTTGCAGCGACTGGTATCTTTCAACAGATCGATAAGCTGTTATTATTCGATATATTTCCGGGTGTCTGGCATTATACAACACAATATTTTTAGTGTTATTCAAACAGAATTTCTTCAAAGTTCCGAAGGATGAACAGTATTTTTTCGAAACACGTGAGGATGTTTCAATACTTACATTCTCGGATGTAGATGTGAGCATTTGTTCAACATGGTGGCTACCGTCGAAAGAGTGGTTTGGAGATTCTGATAGTTGCAGGGGGCTCCTGTGCTTTATTGTATGTTGATTACGAATGGACATTCTTCAGGAGATATATCTTCAACGTTATCAGAACTGATTGTCAATGGATGGATATCTCCATTGCTCTCCAGAAATCCTGACATTTCATGAATTGTTGTTGAGAGCAAACTGGCGCATTTTCCTAAATGACATTCACTTATGCAGCCATAAATGAGATTGTGATACCCGAAAAATAGCATCTAAGATGTACTCAGGGTTCGTTATGATGTTTTAAATTACGTGCTGATGTATTCGATCCAGGATTCGTTGCAGGATCAGTTTGGAAATTCGTAAGTATTCGAGATTGTGAACATTTTACATCCCCGGCTCATTTTGTCCAGCCTAGGATGGAATTTTTCATTTTCCTTCAAAATGTAACAATAAATTCATTCTGTGGGAATGTGACTGTGTATTGCCAATTTTTACATCGGAATAAGGTCACAATGAATCACGTCTGATATTCTGGAGATCTTAACGCACCACAGCTATTGATATTATAAATCAGTATAACATGAGCAAAGGCTGATAAACATTTCGATATAATGCATTACCTTTATTAGGTCCTATTTGCGAAAGTAATGCGATCAATTACAATTCGAGGATTTTGCAAAACAGGATGAAATTACATTTGGTCGTTTCGCTGGGCATGAGAATCTACACAATAAAATTCATGATGATCCTGCACTAGGATTGATGAATAAAGTGTAGAGAATATCCAAACACAATCGTCCAGTCAATACGAGTTCGAGTCTCACGTGCAATTGGCAACTGGAATACCTTAGATTGATAGTTGAGACAATAAGTGTAATCATAGGAAAGTGGATGAAAGAAACTAGTGTAGTCATTATGTAGATAGGTCGGTTTCTACTCATCTGAATAATTGCCCGTGTTGAGAATAAGAAAGTTTACTTGAAATGCCTACTGACGATCTATTCACTATAAAGTTGAGCGTCCTGGACGATTGTACGTCAGTGCCAAGGTCGTGAACCGAGAACATAGGTATGAACTTGAGACACTTAAGTTGAGACGACGTTCTAAGAAAATCTTCGTGACTATCGATTGTACCACTACTAGTTTGAACACGACTGTTCTTGAAATAACTTCATCTGGATTTGTCATAATTCGACTCGAGAACTTTCGTTTCCAAATGAAATGGAACTGTGATCGACTAAAATACTGTTCCAAATTATTCTATTCCTGTTTGCAAAGTCACGACTCTTCACTCATGCAAGTTGGAGATTCAGTTTGGTTGAATACACAACGCTAGTATACGATTCTTTCACCTGTATATAATCAGTATCGCTCATCAACAAAAACGACAAAATTGGAATGATGGAATGGGAATATTCGAGGCGCCAAAAATTCACAACAAAATCTAATTCACACTACTCCAAGAAATATACACTTTATAAAATAATAAAAATGCAGGAAATTAGAAAAATTTATGTGGATTATCCAATTTTCAGTTCCACAAACCAACATGAAGAGAAACTTTAGTGGCAATTGAAACTGATATCATATTCAAAAGATTATAATGGCTAGCTAGCATTTGGATTGATCCAAAGCAAGTTTTTACTCCATCTCCTTTTCGCTGTAGTAATTCTCATGAAAGACCATGAATAACCTATATGTTCAACGTTCGAAGATTCTATAAGGTGATCCATTCATAAGCACTGAAAAATGTGATATGACAGAGGATAAATGAAATTGAATTTGCATTTATGTGACAGAGGAGATGTTGATGGCCTCGTGTGGCTCCTAGACACACGAGACCTGATTTTACTTCTTGAACATTAAAGAAAATGAGCGCAACTGCAGCTAGTTTGATAATTTTCATATCAATATATGAAAACGGATATTGTGCGTGTGTAGGCGGTGTTCGCCAGCTGGATACCCGAGATCACGGAGCTCGCCGCGAATCGCTGCAAGTATGGTGGCCAGTACAAGTGCGAACGTGGACGCAGGTATCCACCACAGAGAAAAAAGAGAAATTCCGAAGAAATTTTTCCTAATAATTTGAAGCAAATCTTCCATCACACATAACGACTCTCCCACCCCAATGTTGAATTAGCCCCGATAATTATCGGCTCCTCTAACAGAACATATATATTTTGACTCCATTTTATCTTAGTGGACAGAAACTCTTGCTGTCATTTTTTTTACTCCGTATCCTCTGTTAGTATTATTAATTCCCACTTCGTGTCTTGTGATTTTACTCTCTTCTCATCCGTTGATGGAGTGTCTGATAAGCACAGGTGGTATGTAAGATTAACATGAAATCTCCGTGATATTTGTACAAGTAGAATCAATTGACTGGGTGATTCGACTGAGTAATTATCATGACTCTTATGATTTTCAACTATCTACAAGCCCATGCTTTTCGACGAACGATGACTTCTTTCGTGGCGGCACAATTCAATCCAATAATCGGTGTGAGCGCCATATTTTTGCATATCAGTAATGAATTAAATTTGAGATCGTTGCATTTTTTGTTGTATACATTGAAAAGTAGCGAGAAATTCCGGTCCAACAACATTTCAAGAAGAGAATAATGTTAGTTTCAACATTCTTGTCTCATCAATAGCATCAGATTTTGGTCTCCAAGAATTCACAATTGATTCGTGAAATTCCACCTGTTTCTACAATTGTAGAATTCAATTGTCGTCCAAGTTTGCATAATATTTATATATTTTCACCTACGTAAACGGAATGTATTGACTGTTTTATCGAAATATAATCGGAACTGTGTGTTATCAATGGCTCTATGATTATATTTTGGATTTTCAATGAACTATTGAAATGTACAGTCATTTCCCAATCTGAGAGTTTTCAACTTTTGAAGAAAGATATTCTCTCATTGAAATTTTTGAGATATCATAATTATGGATAAGATCATGAGGAGAACATGACAAAGAAATGAGGGCGGTGTTTGGAGGTGAAACCACTGAGGAACTTTTTCCAGAATAGGAATTCATTGACTTAAATTATAAATTGACTCCAAAATTGTAAATTGGCTTTGACAATGCAAAATATGGGGAGACTAAGTTGAATGGCATATACCACAGATGCTTTCAGTAAGAATCACTCCAAGAAGAAAATGCGAAATCATCAAGATCACATAGAAACAAATGTATATACATATAATTTATAATTTAACATCAATATCTTTGTGTTCCTATTTTTTACGTATCAATTATATTCCCTCTCTTTCTCTTTCTCTCCTTCTCTCGCTCCACAACCCATTGCAATTCTCCAGTAATTTCGCCGAAATCTATTGCGCAGAATCACTGCTTATTCATCAACCACTGTTTTCACGAGGTAGAAGAAGTCCTAAATATGAAAAGTTATGTCCACTCCCTTTAATGACACGTGCTCATACATGCCTGAGAGGAGACGATCCTTAACATATATTCTATGAAGTATAAATTTATTTTTAGTTTGTGAATATATATATATAACATCGAATTTCATTTA
>JABMBR010009113.1:0-47106 GCA_018881525.1 Meteorus sp. PSUC_FEM 10030008 | reverse complement strand
TAATATATTTATATTTACATTATATATGTCATTTTTCTTTATATATATTTATACTCAAATAGTTCGAATGTTTTGCAGTTTTTTTTCAAGCAGGTACACTACTTTACAGGCAATGAATATTTATATATCAGCGTTGACCATCCGCTAAATTTTTGATAAGTATTTTATCCACGTTTCGTATTGAGTTTGGTGATAAGAATGGAATTGAGGAGATAAATTTTGGTGATTTGAGATGGGAATGAATCTAAGAACTGATATGATCAATCGATTTATGGAAATAATTACGGATAACTCATGCAATTAGTTGCAAATCAGTTAATGTCTCAACACAGATATATAAACATCGGGAATAAGTTCGTCCTTTATCTTTATTTGTGTTTCATTTTGTGATGCTGCCGCTGTTTTATCTCCCTTGAGGTTAATCATAGCTCTTGCGCCGGCACAAGAGATGGAGAAGAAGATATCAGAATCCTTCATGGATTGTTTAGTTTCTATTCAAATGTTAATGGTATCGATGATATTGGTAATATTGGATTGGTATTTTCTACTTCCAATGCTGTTGCCATACAATCATTAGCCGTTTCCATTTCACCCAATGATTCCAATACTTTACCAAGATTGTACCAAGTATGATGTGAATTTGGATCTATTTTGGCTGCATCACGTAAAGTTTTCTCAGCAAGACGTTGTGAGCCAAGATAGTGATAAACCAATCCCTATCGACAGAAATTCATCAGATTATTCACTGCAACTTTATTTGCTGTTCATAACCTATAATTGAGATCTATTTACCAAATGTTGTAAACTTTTTATATGACAGGGATCAATTGAGACTGCATTTTGGTAACATTGCTTGGCTTCATTATATTCCTCTTTATATTCATGAACAAGTCCTTTCTAAGTTGTATGAAAAATTCTCTTATTATTCTGTTCGAGTGAAACAAAATGAATGGACAACTAACCGTGTACATCATATGATGACTCAATGGAGATATATTAGCAGCTTCTTGGAGTGCCAACGTTGCACTTTCGAGGTTATTCAATATCAAGAAAACTTCAGTCGAAAGCAGCCATATCTGGAATTGCAATAACCAAGCGCGTTGTGGTCCAGGTTTGGGTGTGAATGAACTCAAACTCGATGCAACTTCCGATAGAGCTTGTTCGATACGCGAAGCAGCGAGTGATTGTGCATGCATTGAAGTAGAGTCTTTATCAGACATTTCAGATGTATACAATTGGAAAACACTTCGTGTTTCACTTCTACGTTCACTATGCTGTTCATTGCAATCGATGTTGGTTTGATCTTCATACAAATTGCGCCACAACATCAACATGTGTCCCAGTGTCAACAATGCACTTTCACCGCCCACACTTTGCAATTCCAAATGGGCTTTTACATAATGAAAGTTCAAATTATCTGGATAGTCTTCAATAACGCTATTGATTAAATGCAATGCATCGGTATATTGTTTATGAGCTGACAATAATAATGCCAATAAATGCAACGATGGCGTGTGTTCAGCACGTAAATTCAGACTTATTTTCACATGAACCATCGCTTCATTTATTTGTCGATTAACACCATATTCATGTGCTAAGTAATATTCTGATAAATGATCATTCGGATCGCATTGTTGTGCTCTGAAACAAAAATCAATTATTGATAGAAACTTATGTATATCAAAAGTTCCTTATCTGTTTTCACGCTAACTATTTCTTACTTATGAAAGGAGTCAAGGGCAGTCGTTGTGTAATTCATTTTGTCCTGTCTGATTGTGGTATTAGCGGCCATAATTGAATTGCCGATGCCAATATATAAATGACATCTTGATTGTAATCCTTGTGGACTTGCTGTCTCTCGTTGAAGCGCTTTGTGACTCCATTCAATCCCTTCCTTTATCTATTTTTATAATCAACAAAGAAACAATTGTTTTACATACCTCGAAATTGAGTAGAGATCGGCACAGTATTTGAAATAATTACCAAATGTAGCTGCTCATAACAAATTCGTGCAGATAATAAACACGGCATGACTTTCTGCGGTGATAATCTTGCAACAACTTCTAATACTGAGTACGCATGTGTATAATGTCCTAAATTAATTAAGCAAAGTGCATATTGTGTCCATACATGAACTTCTTCATGTGAAAATTTCATGGCACGTTCGAATGATTCATGTAATAAATCAACTTGATGCCATCTAACAACAGCGACAGTTAATAAATCGTAAACAGCTGTAGCATTTTCAAATGCACGCAATCTCGCTTCTTTGAATTCAGGTGATTGACTTAGAACAGCATCACGCACTGCCATCGCTTCACTAATCAACAATAATAAAATGATCTCTTCATTTTCATTCCTTGGAACAAATAAATTTGGTCCAACGTATTTTTTGGGCTTCCATGGCGATTCAGAAACGCCATTGATTGCATTCATTCCATGATTCAATCTACGATTGATTGCACCAGTTCCAATCATGTCTGGTGGTGCATCTGGTGGTTTATAAAGGGAACCACTGACACCACGTAATAATACTTCAGCCATTTGTCGGGTTAATGTCAATCGCAAACTCTGCGTTGCCGTTGTTTCAACAGCTGACAAAATTCCGCTGTCGAAAAAACGAGAGAATATAAGTTTCTTACAGAATTAAATTAAGCAACAGATAACAGATTGTGATACGTTTATGACAAGATGTCATTCTCAAAATTGATTAACTTCAAATAAATTCGACATTGCGATTGGCTTAACTGAACACCGAGTAGAATTAGGTCAGAGTTATCCAATCGCATTATCCATATTAGAGGATGTCAATCATTTTATTGATCAAGTTCTCTGTCGAGTTGATTTTGTGATAACCAGGTCATTATAACCTCAAATAATTAATCACAAATTATTTACCGATAACGATTAATGGCAGATTGTGTGGCGCCGGTTTGCAGGTGCAACAATGGCGCTCGCAATAACGCATTCTCCAATGTGGGTCCAATGTTTTTGGTCGTATTGGTTAAAGGTTGTGGTGAATACGACCCCAGTCCTAGAAAAATCAATTGGCTCATTTCATTACTGGAATTAAGAACGAAAAATATAAATAATGTTCATTATGTATCGCTTGTAACATCACATAAAGCACTTTCGATCGTTGACGATCTAAGGGTTGAACAAAACAACACCAATTCTCTTTGTTTGTTACAAAAATCATACCAAGGTTATTGCAGTTAATAGTAGAAGTAGAACAAGTAGTAATGGTAGTACCATTTTGGAATTGTGTCGCCATCTTATCTTGCTCTTGTAGATAAACTAATGTTAAATCACCAGCAATTTCGAAACATTTGATAATTTGATCATGCCATTCGGCCATTTTATATTTTGATTTAAGATTCGGTAATTGTTTCTCCAAGCACAAGCCTTTTATTGCAAAAGATTCAGCGATAATACGTAAACTGCGACTTGGTAATTGTTTTTCAGTTAATGTATGTAATTCAGCTTGCTGGTAATGATTCAATGCCTCATCATACATCGCCATTGCATAATGTAATTTCCCCAGTAATAAATGGGCGTCCAAAACGACATTTGCCTGTTGGAAGGAGAACAATTATAGTCATGTGTAACATAACCTTGAAAATTATCGAGCTAGATATTTCTATACGAATTAAAATTTTTTTTTCACTGTAATTGATCAAAATTAACTTTCGACATCTATTCGAATCGGACTCCACTGTCCAGTAAGTTAGAATGTGAGTGATCAATTTTGTCCCCCAAAATCACCTCAGTATTTTTGAAAGGTGACTCCGTGTAATGAATATGAACTTACTCGTTTATCCTTTTCATTAGCAGCCAAAAGTAAATTTTTCTTCGCCTCAACTAATCCTGTTTTCGCTTTTGTTACATTTGCTTCAATTGGCGGTGTTTGTTCTAAAAAACTTTCCAATCTTCCCTCACCACTGAGAAAGTTTGCAAGACATTCTGTTGTAAAAGCCGACAAATATATGATTGAGAAGTTGAAATTATCATGAATATAAATATAAAATGAATATATGGACGAAATATTACCATTGCTTGGATATAATTCCTTCAAATGTTCAGCCAACTCTATAACCTTTTTCCAATTATTTTCACCACGATTTTTGTCAATCTCATTTTCAATTCTTAGCGTATGTCCCTTTTTGCTCGTCATATTGTTAGTTGTCTAACTTCAAACTAACAAATTATTGCTTTTTTCTATACCGTTACACGAATTTCTTTAGATTTTTCTTAACTTTGTCATGGGAATTTATTCACAGATTTTGCGGGGCCGTCTCGGGTCAACATAACCCCACTCATACAAATCGCAGCCAAGTATGAAAAGTAATATAAACAGAACATCTGCATTTGGGTACATTGAGCGTTATCTAACATTGTTGAATGGAACATCTCCCACATCTACACATCTCAATTATGGGTAAAGAAATTACAGTGGCGGGGGAGTCTTACAACTCTATACGTATGATTCCGATGTTACCGGCCTCGATTTTGATGATAATGAAGGGTTTTGAGAAAGAATCTGTGTCGGTAAGGCAGATTAGAATTACTCATCTACAGAGGGAGATGAATATTGTAAACACCCAAACATGAAGGGGGTGTTTACTAAACAAACTAATCATAAAAATGGAGGCTTATACGATATCAGGACGAATTGGTGAAGGAGCACATGGTCTTGTATTGAGAGCAATACATAATGAAACTTATCGGGATGTTGCACTGAAGAAAGTTTTACTCAAGAAGATTGAGGATGGCATTCCAACCTCAATCATACGAGAGATCAAAACTCTGCAAGAATTGGATCATCCTTATGTAGGTATAAGAGAACAGGACTAGAAGTAAACCATTGAATTATCTATTTCTTCATCTTCTTATTCATTCATGCAATTCCTGAACTTGATAACAACTTTTTCTTGTAGGTTATACAGTTGTTGGATGCATTCCCATCAGGATTTGACTTTGTGATGGTATTCGATTATATGCCATCCGGATTATGGGAATTGCTGAAAGATTCTGATAAGCCATTGAGCTGCAATGTAATCAAATCTTATTTCAAGATGTTATTAGAAGGGGTAGCGTACATGCATAACAAAAACATAATTCATAGGGTAAATACTTAAACATGGAGTTACTATCGATACTGGTCTTGAGAAACGTTAAAGATGACTTTCGTTTGCTGTTCCAGGATCTCAAACCTGCCAATTTGTTGATAAATCATGATGGTATATTGAAAATAGCTGATTTTGGATTGGCCAGATTGATTTATGAAGATGTAACACGGCCATATTCACATCAAGTCGCAACTCGTTGGTACCGTGCACCAGAATTATTGTATGGAGCCAAATTCTACAACACATCGATCGATATGTGGTCGGTGGGATGCATTTTTGCTGAGATGATAAATAATTCACCTCTATTTCCTGTATGTTGATCATGATACATTGCCAGAATAAGTTAGGGTCATTTATTGTTTATATTACTTATTGACTCTGTTCAGGGTGAAACGGATATTGAACAGTTGGCAATTGTGTTGAAGCAATTGGGGACGCCAACACCAGAAACATGGCCGGAACTCAGTACGTTACCTGATTACAACAAAATATCTTTTCCATATCATAAGGGAGTATCATGGGAAGAAATCATCTATGATGCAACACCAGATGCTCTGGAAATCATCAGACAATTATTGTTGTATGATTCCTCAAAACGATTGAGTGCAAATGAAGTAAGAACAGATGAAAGTTTTTTTGTGTAAAATCTTATCTTGGAATAGTGTGTCTATGTTCCTATGCTGTTAATATGTTTCAGACATTGAAGAGTTCCTATTTTTACACCCCGCCATATCCGGTATCGATAGAACAATTACCGAGACCACCACGAGAGCATCGCGAAAAATTACGGAGGAAATCTATCGAAACTGATATTAAACACACAGAATTGTTTCGTGATTTGATTATTGTCACTGATTGATTATTCAATTCTTTTGTTCTTTGATTCTTCTGCTGATCAATACTGAGACATAACCTCAAAGAAGAAATGGAGTATAAAATAGCAGAGCTGGATCTAGATTTTTTTCATCGTTCTCTCATTAATTTGGTTTGTATTTATGATTTTTTATATGTTTTTACAGCATATTTTTCGTTTTTGGGTTTTTTTTATGTTTTTTTTTAGGTTCAATATGCAATTAAAGGTGAATCGACTTCGGTTGCACTCAGAGTTAGTGTTGAATTTTGTCGTATTCAAATTGTTGATAATGGAATTGGATTTCCATTTGATATTTTGCAAAACGTTGGAGAATGTAAAAATAGAAAATCTTGTTTTAATCGAAATAAATACGACTGTGATTATTATTATTCCTGTCATCGAAATTACCGTAATATCGTGAAAGAAATCGCAGAATTGTTGGTGATATCAACGAAGTGTATAAACTCAAATGTTGATTATGAAAAAACACTCAGAGATGGACTATCGTCTACGATTCGAAGAATTCCAAGTCGTCCCACACATGGGACAACCTCCACGATCCATCTTCAACAAAATTTAATGAAACGAAGTTTTAAAATGGTCGTTTTGGTCAATTCAGTGAAACATTTGGCAAAAAATTATCCTCAGGTACAAACAAGCAACGAATTTATGATAAAATCCTCAACTTTTCATCATATCTAACCTCAAACACGATTAATTGTTCCTACAGATAAGTTTTTCAATACGCGATGATGATGAACAAGAGATAATTTTGCAAATAAAGAAGAAATTCAAAATGAAATCGAGGAAGAAAGTCTACCGTTTGAAACCTACGAGTCTTTCCATACTCCCATTGATATCAAATTCAGAAAGAAAATCGTCCCAAAATCCTGGAGACACAAACAACGTTTCGTTCTTCAGATACAAACTCAATTCCAAGATGGAAACACTTGGATTACCGAATAAAACCAGCAACAAGAAAACCCCCACACAAATTGTTGGGCAACTATCACGAACTCATGACAAATCCAATTCCCATAACGAAAGTGTACCAAGTCAATGGTCAGATTGGAATTTGGAGTCATTGAAAGTATCATCACAATACTTCGAAAAATCTGTTTACAAAATTGTAAATGCGAATGAGAAACGTCGATACCGTTTTCTACCCGCGAAATTAACAAAACTCTTACCATTGAACACAAATAAAAAATTAGTAAACCGCAAAATGACTCAGGAATTCAACACATGCGGTGTGTTTGATAATTTACCACGCCGCCAAGACTTTGATGTGCGTATTTGTAATAAAATAAATAAAATGCAATATTCAGAAATTACATTGGACCATGACTCATTGAAAAACATGGAGGTATTTTTAAAATCAAATCTGTAAATATTTATTCATCATATCAATATTTATATTGTATACATCAAATTGTTAGGAAGAATTGTAAATATTCATTCTCTTTACATATTTTTAATTGTAATAATCGCACATCATCTCAAATTGTTTTAGGTTATGAATCAAATCAATTCTGAATTTATTGCCGCAACTGTATTGCAAAACGGTAGAAAATTATTAATATTAATCGATCAACATGCAATGCATGAGAGGATACGTTATGAGAATCTCTTGAGAGGTTAGCCAAGCAGATTGCGTATGATTATTGATTGACAAAAATATTTATAAGGAAATTTATCAATAATTTCACAACGTCTTGATTTAGATTACAAAAATGACAAAAATCAATTGACATCAGTGGAATTGGATCATGTGATAAAAATTGATGACATTCCGTTAGAAATTTGCGAGTTGATATTGAAGAATCGACAATTGTTCATCAATTTTGGAGTAGAATTACATCGTGGCCCAGCCAATGCGATGATTATAATAAAAACAATACCGAGATGTTTTTTGAAGAAGAAAATACAAAATTTGAACAATTTAATTTCTATTATTCGGGAATTGCTGCTTGAAATCATCAACAAACTCATCGATGGAATTGGATTTCATAATTTACCTATAACCATTCATAATGTCATCGCTTCAGAAGCCTGTCACGGTAACAATGAACTCAAATGATCTTTCAACAGGAACAATCCGATGAAAAATAGCTGAATACACTTCAACTATTTTTTTTTCATTTTAATCTTAGGTGCAATCAAATTTGGAGATCCGTTAAATATCGATCAATGTAATGTCATGGTAGATTATTGGAAACAAACTAATTTACCAAATCGTTGTGCTCATGGTCGACCAGTCATCATCCCATTATTATCAATAGGAAACAAATGACTTTGATAAATCTTGCACATTTTGAGGTACGTTCTATCGCTTATTTCAAAACAAACGCAAATAAATTTACAAATCCGACATGAAAGTAAATGAAAAATAAATAACAAAGTTCAAATTCGACTATACAATTATTTAGACTTAACTTTAATATCAGATTCAGCAGTTAAACACGCATATAAAATATAAATTCATGCAATAATTTTTCAATTGACTACTGAACAGGTTAGGATCAACAGTTCATCCATTCAATTGAACAATCATCACACTGAACAATTTATAAATATTTGTTTATATATTTTGTTTGATTGGAAAACGAGTATTTTTTGAGGTCGTCAATCAACTGATTGATCGATTCTCATCAGAATTAGAAGAGTTTGATCAATACCAACAGCACCAAGGAATGGATTGTGGTGAAGAGCGTTGGATAGAATTGCGATTCGCTACTAGATGATAAACTCGATCCAGTAGTTAAACGACGATTTGTCATATCTGAATTCATCTGTTGATTATTCATATTCTCTACATTCGTATTAGCACTCACAGCACTTTGCGCCGGTGGTGGTGGTGGTGGTATCCATAATTCTGGGAATGCTGATACCAATATGTCTTTGTCGAAGTAAATAACACGCGATGTTGAGATTATGAATTCATTTCCGGCTAATTTAATTGGACATGGATAGTTTGGACTGATATAAAAACACATTGTGTATAGGGACATTTCCAATTCCGGTGAAGTACCGACGAATAATGTTGTCACGTCCTGTGGAGTGTCATTCAAACGTGATCTCACCTTGACAACAGCACCTTTCTGTAATAAAATCGGTAAAGAACGAAAATTTAATCAATTGTTGAACGATTTGTGTCGATTTTATAGGTTATGTCACGATACTTCGTGTAATAATCATCGAAATTAATGAAAAGAATCACTCACATCTCCAAGTGAAGTGTGTTTGATGTATCCAAGATAGTTTAACGATTTATCGGCTTCCTTCTTTGCATAATAAATCCAATTATGCAGTCCAATAATTTCCGAATCAATTTTTTCTGCAAGGAAAACAGTCTCGAAGCCAGAACTTCCAGCATCGCTTTCACTCCTCTTGAATTGTGTAAACCAAATGCGTTTCAAAGCATTTTTAAATTCATAAACTTCATCTGAAATGTATCCTTTGGATATCAAGAAGTTCATTGTTCTCTTCATGACATCTGTATCAACAATGGCATTGATCAAATTATTTTCTTCTTCTCTTTCTTGTTCCGAAACAACTTCCTTCACTTTTGCATCCAATTCATAGTTATCATGCAAAGCTAAAACAGCTTTAACTGTCGGAATTTCCCATGCAGCATCACTGACAGTTAATAAATTATCAGGAGCATCGTCTGTAGTACTGCCATCAGTTTTCTGTCCCTGTAACTTCATCGTTACATATTTAAACGCATTACTAACATCCTTGGTCAATAATTCCTCGCTCAACTGCTCCATTTCATGTTTGAATGTTTCATGACCCAATGGGCTCGTGAATTTTAATTCCTCTTCAACGGGTTTTGCAGCTGCGACCCCAACATTTCCAACTGCAGTGGGTGCTGCACCAGATGCTGGTGGTGGATTTGCATTTGAATTTGGTACACTTTGTTCAGGTACAACTGGACTTGCTTGCGCTGGTGCTGGTGCGGCTTGGTTAACAGCTGGTGCTGGTGCAGCTACAGCTGATGTGCCATTGTTGTAATAATTATTGTAGGTTATCTCTGTATGTGTTGCTCCTGGCACAACTCCATTTGCAACTGGCGCACTTCCATAACTGTGGCTTGGTATATTATGGATACCACCAGGTAAAACACGATTGACAACAGCATTAACACCAGCGCTAACACCAGCGAATACGAAAGCTTCTTTGGCTAATTGTCCTATTCCAGGACGCGATGATTGTCCAGACTGTACGAGGATTGTTTGTGGTTGTGAAAAACCACCAACTGGTGGATTATAACCTGCACCAGGAGCATAGGAATGTCCATACGATGGATTATACGAGTTAGCTTGATACGGTGGGGGATGTTGACCGCCATATTGTGGTTGATGATATCCACCGGGTGCTCCATAACTCGGTGGATGACCAACTGCAGTTCCGTAACTTGGAGGATGTCCCATTGCAGTTCCATAACTTGGTGGATGACCCATTGCAGTTCCATAACTGGGTGGATGACCACCAGGTGTTCCATAATTCGGTTGATGACCACCGGGCGTTCCATAATTCGGTTGATGACCACCGGGCGTTCCATAATTCGGTTGATGACCACCGGGAGTTCCATAATTTGGTTGATGACCACCAGGAGTTCCATAATTCGTTCCACTTTGTGGATATGGCGCTGACGGGTTACGACCTTGTTGACCAAAAGCACCGCCAGTATTCTGGCCATATCCACCTGATGGCTGCCAATTTCCTGATGATTGCACATTAGCTGCGCTCGTTTTTGATACATGTTCAGAGTTGGGTGCCGATGGTTTATTTACTGATGTTGGTTGCTTCGGAGGAACATTCCAGGTTATAGAGCCTGGGTTAGAGCCACCTGCAAACATGAAAATTGTGTTCTACACATCCACAAGTGCATTTCAAGGTTAAGAAAGTTGAATATAACTAAAATTCCAAGATATCAACTGTACATATTGGCATTGGAAAACAATTTCATTAATTCCTGGTGGTTATAAATCGCATGCTCATTACTCGCGTTCTAAATTCAACGAAACAATTGCGCAACTCTGTCATGCCTCTGTTACTCTGAAATTAGGCAACATGTTTTCATGATCATTACAAGTGAAATAATTATTGGAATGAGTTCTCAGTATTTCAATGAATAAATCGATGTTCCAAAAATAATGAGACCTCAACACCGACGTATGTCGCATTCATAACTGCGACACACGTCATACAAAACCGTAAGAATTTTCCTGATTGTACATCTGATGTTTATCAATTGTTCTCGTATTTCATTGTGGATAATCAACTCGATGTCTCGACAACTTTGCTCAGTTGATTCGATATCCAGAACATTTACCTGAAGAATGTGATGAACTTGGTCGTGATGTTGGATTTCTAGACCATGTTCCACGATTGCTACTTCCAGAACTGGAGCTTCCAGATTTTCTTGAGCCACCGCTCTTTCGTGCATCAATTTCACCTATGAATCAACCAGATGAATTACAAAATTATTACGAAAGTTCAGATGAATATTTTACTTATGAAAATTGGAGAATTGACAAGATACATTGCAGTGAATTGAATAATGGCACCATGTCGAATTGAAATAGACCAATTTAATTCTCTCTGCAATTTGTGAATGAGTTGTCCAATCATTTTCAATAAATAAATTCACATAATAAACCAAAAAGAAACCGAAAAAGATGAAAAGTGGATAAAGGCGACAATTAATCCGGATGAAAGCCAACACCACATGACTGATTACATTAAAACTGCATGACGTAAATCAATTACTGAACTGCGGAAACATCTAGAAAATGTGGACAATAATGCATCAACTGCATCTAGAATGAAAATTCTTGATAAATCTTGAACTTACACGATGATAAAAACAAAATCAATGCGGTAAAAATGAACACAAATCTTGAATTCATTTTGTCGGTGTATTTTGCAAACTTCTTGACTCCTTCTCACGTTTCGTCCTTGTCAGCTGTTTGAACACTACTGAGAAAAAGCTGAACGTTTTGAAGCGCAGTTTCCACTTTGATCACGTCAATAAAACTGAACTTGTGCGTTTCGTGACTGCAGCTGTTGGAGCGCTAAAGTGGAAGCGAGTTGAGTCACGCATCAGCAACCTTTCTCTCTTTTTCAGATGGATTTCAAGGGAAACATTGAATGAGTGTATGTATATGTATGCTTTTACGTAGTGGGGACTCTTCACACGAAGCCATTTATTGATTGGCAGGAAAATTCTCTGAAACAACTCAATGACGTCATTCACTCTTTCAGACTCGTTGAGATATAAACAATAAAGTAAAGTATACTCACTGTAATTATGCAATATTATTTAACTATTTGTTCTTTGATTTACTCATGATTGAATTCCTCGACAATTCGTCTGAAGTTGGCGGTAATCGCGATAGCGAAACAGGTTATGTAGATGACGAAGTTTTATACATAAAAATGAATTATTCATGTTTATCTAATTCAAATTCAGTTGTTTATGTTATTGTCAAGTTCATTTATTGATTCGTTCTTTAGTGTATAAAGCAGAGAAAAAACAATATCCGTTTTAGATTGAACATTTTGAATTTCGCGGTCGTGCATAATCTCAATCGAATTATCGATATTTCGGATGCATCCCGCGATTCTCAAATTTGTGTACATTTTGGCGGTATTTGTTTATATTTGTTGAAAATATGCTTATAAAAAAATGGTTTGTATCAAAAACATTAAGGAACACTTCAGTATTCGTTATCTAACATGGAAATCTACTCTATAACAAACTTGTAAATCTGCTATTCTAGGTTGGAAGTCAAATGAATATGATGAAAAAGCCGTTGAACGCCATTTTGAATATACGCAATGGCCAAATGGTCAAAAACTGTAGAATATAATGTGCATCTACACAATCAACTTTACTTTCTTCTTCTGATGCATCACTTAAAACAGGTTCATTATTATTAACAATGACAAGAAATAAACTGGAAATTGGCATATTAGCGAATGAATTGCCGATGCACTGGAGCCGTGGAATTCTTCACGATTTATGTAATAATGTCGCGATACGAATCTTTGAAGTGGTTCAATTGTCGTTGTTGATGTTGATGATGGAGATGGTGTCGTCGTTGTTGGTGGTGGTGGTGGTGGTGGTGGTGGAGGAGGTATATGTAAATCTATATCAGCGGATACTAAAATATCTTTATCAAAATAACGATGTCTCGTTACGAAGATGTTGAATTGTTTGTCAGCCAACTTGATTGGACATGGATACCAAGGACTGATGTAAAAGCACAATGTGTAAAGGGACATCTCCATTTCAGGTGATAAACCGATGAATAATGTTGTTACATTACTGGCAGTGTCATTCAATCGTGATCTAACCTTCACAAAAGCTGCTTTCTGCAATGAGATAAAGATGAACGATTATCATTAATTTCCTTGTGGTAAAGATCTGATAGAACCTGATGAAATATTGAAAATTTTCTGATATAAATTTCCATGAGAATCATTTTCTTGTGTGAATTTATCAGAGATTTCTTGTTTGCAATCGTATTTTCAAGAATGAAAAATCAATAGTTAACTTACATCATGAAGTGAGGTATGTCCAATATATCCAAGATAGTTCAATTGCTCATCCTTTTCTTTTTCTACATAATAAATCCAATTATGCAACCCAATAATTCCACCATTTATTTTCTCAGCGAGAAAAGCATATTCAAAACCTGAACTTCCAGAAGCATTTTGTACTCTTTGAAATCGCGTAAACCAAATTTCCTTGAGAGCATTCTTGAACGCATACCTATCATCACTTACATAACCTTTTAGTACCAAGAAATTCATTGTCATATTCATCACAGTTGTGTTTGTAATAGCATCAATGAAACGGCTTTCTTCATCTCTTTGTTGATCTGTGACGGTTTCATTTTTCGATGCATCAAGTACGTAATTGTCATGCAATGGCAACAAAGCTTTAATGGTTGGTATGTTATAAGCAAGGCTGGTGTTTTGGCCAGGATTCTCCGTTCGAAAGTTCAGGAAATCTTCAAGTTTTTTGGTGTACTGTATGATTGAACTCATGTCAGACAAACTCATTTGTAGAAGTGAATCAAAACTTAAATTCTCGACTGTCAACAATTTTTCAGGTGAGCTATCAGTAATACTGTCGTCAGTTTTCAATTCTTGCAAATTCAATTTAATATACTTGTCCCCCAATGCATCGTAATTATCGTTGATGAATAATTGTGAGGTGAAAGATTCAATTTCATGTTTGAATGTGGCTTGACCCGAAGGACTTGTGAACTTCAACTCTTCTTTAACAGTTTCTGATGTTGTGACATCACCACTATGGTTAATTGATGATGGTGATAAATTAGAGTTGGAAACAGTTTGGCTTGTTTGAGTAGCATCACCAGACGATGCTTCAGCTGGAGAATTATTGCCGTAATAATTATTGTAGGTTATGTGTGTATTGCTGGAGCCTGAAGCTTCATTGTTTGGTATGACATGAGAACCTCCATAACTGTGACTATGATAATGATGTCCATAAATACCACCGGGGAGAATTCGATTGACAGAAGCTTTAACAGCAGTGTCAACGATAGAATTAACAGCTGCTTCTTTAGCTAATTGACCAAGACTTGGCTTTGAAGCTGCTTGGGATTGAATAAAAATTGTCTGTGGTTGAGCATAAGCTCCAACCGGTGGATTATAGTGAGGAGCAGGTACATGAGAATATCCTTGTGATCCATAATGTCCATAAGTTGGATTGTAATTGCTTGATCCTGATGGTGGATAAGGCGCTGATGGACTGTAATTGTTGTGGTTGGATTGTTTACCGAACGCACCGTCTCTATTGTGTCCATGACCGTATGATGAATGATAATTCGTCACGGTCGATTTGCGAATGGGGTCAGGAAGTGGCGCCGATGGGTGATAATTGTGCGACGGCACATTCCACCCAATTGTGTGAGGATTTGAGCCGTCTTTAAGATGAGAAATGAAAAAACTAGAGAAATGACAAATTTTATCTTCGAGAAACGGAATAAAAGTAATTTTCTGGATTGAAAGGAGCATCGGGGCTTTTCAGAATGAATGAGACATCATTGGACTTGGAATATTTACCATAGGAATGAGACGGACTCGATCCTGATGAATGTGAAGATCCGTATGAATATGGATACGACGATCCAGATGAATGAGAAGAACTTGAATGTGATTTGGATCCCCCTCCGAATAGTCTCCCTAAACCAAGGAAACCACCGCCTCGACGACCTCCAGAGCTTCGGCCCCCCCCACCTTTCGCGTCAACACCTTATCAAACAAAACAATGCGTTACGGAAATAAATTCATGGACAGTAAATGATGAATGAGTCATGATGTTCCGTCGATGCTGATGGCTGGAGAAAGTAGTTGGAATTTGATGAGTTGACGCTCCCAAATCAACATCAACAGAACAACTGGTTCGGACAAAAAGAGAAGCTACGCAATTCTCTATGAAGAAAATATTGAACTTACATGAAAGATCCAATTGGCTCAAGACAATGAATAAGAATATGAACTTTAACTTCATTTATTAAACTGCCGCTCCTGTTTTCTCCTCTGTACAGTCGTACAACTCAAAAGTTTGTTTAACTTTGGATTTTACATAAATATGAGCTACACAATCACTTCTATGGTGTTGATGGACAACAATGAGCAATCGGTGTGATGTGTTTGAGCGTCTGTGATGAAATGAAAGAGGATTGGTTGAGTTCGGGATTGGAATCCAGTGAAACTGGTCTTAAATACGCTTAAAAGAGGACACAGAGATAGAGATGGTGGGAGGAAGATGCGTAGTGGGAGAAAATATTCTACCAGAACTATTGTGATGCACATGATAGCGTTTCCCTATTCCCTACTGCGTCATCGTTCCAAACGATTTCGAGCATTCGTATTTCAAAATAATATCTAATAGGCCAAAGAATCAATGTCGAGTGATGGGTTTATCGAAGGTTTTTTCACTTTTGCAATGTGGGGGATAAATTCAGGGTAATGCGAGGATTGATGATAACTTTTCGATGTTACAAGGTCTTGGTAAATTCCAAGAGTTGGAAATGATTGTTGATGTGAGAATTTTTTCCTTATAGATATTGTAGAATCATCCAAGATGAAGAGTTAACTCAACACATTTGCCTGGAATTTATTGATCTTGGAATAAAATTATCAGGAATCATCAAGACTTCATTGCGAGTTTCACTGCGATCGATAATTTTTCCTTCGCCGACTCGAGAGATCAACTTCATTGAGAGATGTTGATCATTATATAAATAAATTCATTTTTCTCTAGTGAAAACATTTGAAGCTTTATCAGAGGGGCACATTTTTTCCATAGAATCATGACAAATGTTTTATTATGAGGAGTACGAGTGCACTCACATGATGATGTGGACTGAATCGAAATCGATGGAAGTGATCATTCAATTCAACTTCATTTTTATGATATTCCCCATCGTTCAATTTCGACTTTTTCTATTTAATTCTGATCCTGAAAGACGTCGTTGAGTGATACGATCGTACCCCCCGAGTGTTGTTCCGTTCTCATTATTGATTATGACATCGACCATGAAGATATCGATGCTCTACCCACTGGGTTTCCTCAAAGTGATTAGGATTGGAAGAATGTTGAGGTTTCTACCATGAAATGAAGGGATGAAATTCGTAGACAGAGCGATTTATTAGGAATATTCTCTATGAATTATCCTGATCAATCAGAATTCAACAGAGCACTTTGTTCACCAATACGAAAAGTTTATTCATGATGATGATTCCGGCTCCATGAAATATTCTGTATCAGCCGATGTCAGAATGTCTTCATCAGCAAAACGATGGCGTTCAACCAGGATATGGAACTCTTTACCATTTAATTTAATCGGACATGGATAACCTGGACTAATGTAAAAGCACAACGTGTATAGGGAAATCTCCAATTCTGGTGATAAACCGATGAACAAAGTTGTTGCAGGACTGTCTATGCCGTTCAACTGCGACCTAACCTTCACAAAAACTCCTCTCTGGAATTAAATTTGAAACAATGAGAATTAATTTGGATTTGACAACAGTTTTCACAGCAAATTCACGATCAGAAATGAAATATCAAGACTCAACTCACATTTCCTGATGGAATCTGGCCAATGTATCCAAAATAATTCAATTGATGAGCTTCTTCTTTCTTCGCATAATAAACCCAATTATGCAATCCAATGATTTGGTTATTCATATTCTCAGCTAAAAAGACATATTCGAAACCTGAACTACCAGTAGCATTTGCAACTCTTCCAAACCGAGTGAACCACATGGTCTTCAATTCCTTCTTGAATGTGGTCGCATCATCTTTCACATAACCTTTTCTAATCAAATATTTCTTTGCATTTTTCATGACTCTTGTGTGAAGAATTGCATCAATGAAATGACCCTCTTCATTTCTGTGTTCTTCCGTAACAATTTCATTCTTCGTAACATCCATTTCATAATTATCATGAAGTGGTAACAGAGCTTTAATTGTTGGTATTTCCCAAGCTTGGATAACAGTAGAAAGAGGATCCTCTGGTTGAACAGAAAATGAGTCGCCTAACCTCAATACGGAATCAGTATCTAAAACTGAATCACCCAAAATAGCTTCTACACTTGGATTGTCGACTGTCAACAGATCATACGCCGCGATGTCTTTCATTGAGTCATCAATAATCATCTCTTGAAACTTTAATGTGATGTAGTTCTGCTTGAACGCGTTGTTAACATCTTTGCGGAATAATCGTTCCGTCACGTGTTCAAATGCATGTTTGTACACTTTACAACCTGTAGGACTGGTGAATATCAATTCTGGAATAGCTACTGGTGTTTCATTCTTGGCTGGAGTTACTGTTTGATTGACTGTTGCATTTTTTTTAGGGTCATTACCATCAGTTTGAGTAGCAACTAAATCTGTTAGTCTAGGATTCGTAGGAACAGCATCACCAACATGTTGAGTTACCGTTTGATTGGCTGTTGTATCTTTTCTATGGTCATCACAATTAATTTGAGCAGGAGCAAAAACTGATGGTGTAATTGTCGTGGTAACAGGATTACTACCAAGTGGAATTACAGATTCATCAACTGCTGCATCTTCCTCATGGTTCTTGTCTTCAAATGAATTAGAAGTCACATTTGTTTGTGTTTCATTCGTAGGAACAGTAGAACCAACAACTGGAGGTATTGATTGATTAACAGCAGTACCTTCTTCATGGTCCTTGTCATGAACTGGAGTAGAAACCGAACCTGATTGTGTATCATTCGTAGTAACTGAATTACTACCCGATCCATGTCTACCCAATGGATGAAAATAAACTCGTCGAGGAAGATATCGATTGACAGAAGCTTTAACAGAAGTGTCTGCAATTGAATCAACAACAGGGCCTTTGACCAAGCTGTCTAAACTGCTACTTGACTGTCCTGAATGAACAAAAACTGGTTGAAGTTGGGAGTAAACACCAATTGGTGGATTATAATGAGAAGCTGGTGCGGTAGGTAGTCCCAGTGATCCTTGATGAGTTTTAGATGGAGCACGATAATACGACCCGGATGGTAATAGAGGTGCTGATGCGAAAGAACCGCGGCTGGCTGAGTTGATAAAGCTTGAATCAAGTCTATATGGAGGTAGTGGATTGGGATTATATTTGGGAATGTCCCAGCCAACTGGACGTACAACTGTGCCTGAATGTTTCATGATAGAACGTCGATTATTGTGTGATTATCGATGTGAGACATCAAAGATTTACCTGTCGAGTGCCCTCCATGTCCTGTCGAGTGCCCTCCATGACCTGTCGAGTGCCCTCCATGTCCTGTCGAGTGCCCTCCATGACTTGAGTGGAATCCGTGACCTGATGAGGACGAGTAATGGTGACATGATGGATAAACTTTAAATCGAAGTCGTCTGAATATCTTACCGAAACCTCTACCTCCTTTGCCATATGCCACTGATGAAGAGAAAAGTTGAGATTGATTGTTAAGCAAGAATAGCACACAGAGGAAGTCATTGAATTGTCACAAGATGTGGCAGGTTATTTGTGATTGAAAAATGTTTAGACTTACATGTTATACATAGTTGGGTTAGGATCCACAATTTGATCACTGTACTCAACTCCATCCTGTCAAATGTTGTCGTTCAATACCTGCATTGTTGAATGGGACGTTCTGGAAATTAATTCGAAAGTGAGTCGCGCTTGGTAGGATTTGATATTTTATTTCGACAATTAGGAATGTAATGAATAAGTGGTGGTAGATAAATGGAAACGAGTATGAAATGGTGGATGGGGATGTTAAAGTAAATTGATTATTCTCACTCGTGATTAAATATTGTTCCTTGAGCAAGAACACGATGACTCTTCCGTAAACTGCGTAGCAGTGTAGAACAATTATAAATTGGATATTGATGTGACTTGTACGGCAATAATGTGGAATTGGAGTTTTGATACCCTCGGGCGTTCTGCTTCGCTTTATCAATCCCACTGAACTAATTCCAAGGAAATTTCGTGGTTCACTGTCGTTCAGCGAGCAAGAATTAACGATTTGATAACCTCATAATTTTTGTTCATTATTTTGCGTGTTGATTAATCAACGTCAATGATCTGTGGGGAAATTTTGTGCACGTTGATAAAGAGGCTCATGAGTGATTGGAATAAAAACATTTTCATTAGTTAAAAATTTTAATAAAAAAACGATTCAAAAAAGTCTTTAGTTCTCATCAACACATCTGTATTGACAACCGCATCAATGAAGTCATTTTCTTCATTTCTCTGTTGTTCTGTTACAGTTTCATTCACCGTTGCATCCAAGATGTAATTATCATACAAAGGTAATAAGGCTTTGAAGGTTGGAATGTTCCATGGTGGTTGATCATCACTTGGACTCTCCATTATAAACAGAGAATTGCTCGTCATCTTGGCATTCACTTCATTCCTATCAGCTCCATTGGACGCATCAATACCTTGCAAGAGTGTTTGAATCGACGGTTTCTTCACCGTTAGAAAATTATCTGGCGCGTCATCAGTGACGCACGCATTCATTTTCATTCCTTGGAAGTTTGTCGTGATGTACGATTGTTTAAACACATTGTTAACACATCCTTCGACAATAACAATTCCGTTAATTCTTCAAGTTCATGTCTGGATGTTACGATATTTTTCGGGCTTGTGAACTTCAAGTCTTCATGAACAGGTTTTGATCCACCAACTGAATTTGCAGTTGATGTTGCTGATGTGGAAGACGCATTGGCAACAGTCGGTGCTGATGTACCATTGTAATAATTGTTGATGACTGTTGTCTTTGACCCGATGTACTGGTGATCATGATGATGTCTGTTGCTCATAGCATGAATCGCTGAGCCCACTAGGAAAAATGTTGCTAAGTCTGATGTGGTACTTGATGGCACTGCTTGATTGATAACAGTTGTATGAGAATAAACACCAACTGGTGGATTATATGGAGCAGCGCCTACATGAGCATAATGTCCTGATTGTCCATAATTTGGATGATAACTGTAAGCTCCGGATGCTGAATACGGATGTGATTGAATGTAAGCAGGATGATGACCATATTGACCAAATGAACCGCCTGTTGGTGCATGTCCAACTGATTTGATTTCGGTGGCAAATGGACCTTGCCAGGTGTTACTTTACTGCGAAATTTGAACCCACCACGAAATCTAGCATCGACTACATTTGGTGAAATTCACTATGTAAATTTTGGAAAATTGAAGAGAATGTCAATTGTATTCGTTCATTACCTGTTGATAAGATGAAGGCAAGAGCAACGCAACAGATCACCGAGGACAATTTCATTCTCCTAATAATAATCCTCATCTACCTGGGCTCGTGCAACAACTGTCTATGTTATCAATACTGACGAAATGATGTCAGCAATCAAAAACACATTTTGCAATATACGAAACAGCGTCAACGAACTACGAAGAAGTTGGCGAGATTCCATGAGTACTCGTGGGAAAGTAAAGTTGTTGGGGGGATTATCGAATAGTGGGAGAAGATAAATTACACATAAGTCAGCATGATGAGAACATGTGGTTCAAACGGAAATTGTAAGACGATCAGTTGCTGGAATGTTTAGACGTTTTATCTCATCAATTACACTTTGATGACTGTAGAAGAAGCAGGAGATTTTCTCACTGATAATCAAACCTGGTGACGCATTTATCACTAATTTGTTTGCTATCAACTCTTTGTGATATTCTGTTACACATTGAACGTGCTCAAACGTATTTCATGGGTCTTTAGAGCTATTGGAGGGTTGTCATTCATTGCATGGAGATATAAATCTTATCAGTTTCATTGGGTACATTACATTTATTAGTTGATGTTGATGTTCAGATGCTGATTGATGGAGATATCTGAATGGATAAGTCAACATTTATAAATAATGACAGAGAAGTTGGGATCAACTTCATGATTTAGTTCGAGTCCCAACTCCTTTATCCAACACCCTCCACAATATTACAGCTACGAGAGATCCAAATAAAATGTAAGCGACGATTATTATGAAATCAGAAACTGCCAACGGATCGTAATCTTCATGTAATTGTGAAACCGTCTCTGGTGGAATGCAAAATTCTGTATCTGCTGTTACCAAAATGTCTTTTCCAAAGAAATCATATCTTGTTATGAAAATTGTAAACTTAGATTCAGACAATTTAATTGGACATGGATACCAAGGGCTGATGAAAAAGCACAAAGTGTAGAGTGACATTTCCAATTCTGGTGAAAATCCGATGAAAAATGTTGTCGCACTGCTGATTATTCCACGCAGACGTGATTTAACTTTGACGAACTGTCCTTTCTGGAATGGAAAACGGTCTTTATTGATTATCGATATGAACTTGAACTCCACATCTTGGAAATGCGAATTGAAGTGGAACGAATCACTCACATCAAGCGAAACGTATCCGATATATCCAAGATAGTCCAGTTGTTGATCAATTTCCTTTCTTGCATAATAAATCCAGTTGTGCAATCCAATAATTTCTTTATTAAGCTGCTCAGCAAGGAAGACATATTCGAAGCCAGAGCTACCAAAAATATTTTCTACTCTCTGAAATCTTGTGAACCACATGTCTTTGAGAATATTTTTGAACTCTGATATATTCCGATTGATGTAACCTTTGTCAATCAAAAATTTTATTGTCTCTTTCATCACAACTGTATCAACAACAGCATCGATGAATTTATTTTCTTCATCTCTTTGTTGTTCTGTGACAGTTTCATTCTTCGTTGCATCCAACTTATAATTGTCATACAAAGTTGATAGAATTTGAATTGTTGGTGTTTGCCAAATGGATCGATCGAACAAAGACTTCAGAAAATCGTCTACTTTCAAACGATTCATCAACAGATCTTCAAACGATTCATTGTAGGGTTTTTTATTTACGGAAGGAACATCAACAGTCAAAAATTTACTGAACTTCATGTTGGCACTGTTATCATCCGCCCCTCCTTGCAAGTTTATCGCTTTGATTTCCCTGAAAACATTACCGCGGTCGCTCTTCAACAACTTTTCACTCATCAGCTGAATCTCAAGTGCAGATGTTTCACGACCTGATGGGCTTGTGAATTTCAATGTTTTATCAGGCTCCAACATCGAATCATCACCATCTCCATTAACTGCAGAAACGATCAAGAGTTCATTGATTGTTACACCATTTTTTCTGATAAATATTCAATCATGAACATGTTGATGGATACCGGGGCTATTTATATGATGAATGCGCCCAGCGGATCCTCCATTGAAGACATCACTGGACCTTCCATCCCACGATGTTGGTCTATATCCAAATGACTCGATTGATTGATGAACTGCGAATGAATTGTAACCACCGCGATTTGATGACTTGCTGTATGCTCCACCTGTGTTAGCCCTACTTGAACCGCCTGTTCCACTGCGACTTGAACCGCCTGTTCCACTGCGACTTGAACTGCTTGTTCTACTACGACTTGAACCACCTGAAATGAACAAACCAGGCGAATGAGTTAGACTTGGTTGTAGAAGATCTGGATGGACAATGATCTTGATGGAGTTCATCAGAACCTGATTTGGAAGATGACCTGGAACTGCTTCTACCTCCGCCTCTACCTCCTCCACCGCGTGCGTCATTACCTGAACAAATAAAAATGTGATGAGCAGAGAATTAATTTTCCACAGATATCTAAATTGTCCTCATGATGTTGGGTGAAGTTTTAATCAATCGCAAATCATTTCTCTCCGTTCTGGTTTTATCACAGGATCAGATGGAAAATATCGATTAGGAAACGGCGCATGTGACTTACGGTGTCATCACATATTGGAGATTGTCGATGAATAATTCTGATACGAAAAAATTAGCATCATCGCTTCATTCGTTTGCTCTTCAATGAATTCACATCTCTATGAATGCAGCAGAGAATTGAGGAATTGAAAAATACTCACATGGTAAAAACAAAATGAGAATCGCGAGGATGATCAACAAGTGAATCTTCATTGGTGAATTTATTTTTCACGTTCCTTCTTCAGTTCTTGATGATCTCATACGTAATCGTAGCACGTCAAATCGAAGAGATTATCGATGAGAAATTTATTATGGTGTGGACTGATCAATCGCGGCTGCACCTCGCAGCTTGATCTCGTCAAGGACACTCTCATTCATGGGGATTCTAAAGGAAAATCCATTGAAAAGAGGGAGAGGGTTGAACTAGCAGTGGGAGGCGTGGGAGTTGCAGGACTGCATCAATGAAAATGATCAGACATGTGCACATCCTTCATGCGTAATATCTGTAAAAATGATGAAATGATGAAAATTTTATGTGATGCCGAGTGAGATGTAATTTTATGATGGATGAGCAACAATTCGGATGATTACCTTGACTTGTCATACGTTTTATGAGATGTTTTTGCGAAGTAGACTGGGAAAAAATAAATTTACAACTCATCCAGCTCGTGATACGATTTTTTATTGCATCATCGTCATTACATTGGATAAATAAGATAAGAAAAAAATAACCATCACCTCTATTGCTCCACATGTCCCCAACTATTCATCAATAATACTCTAAAAACGCATTAACAGCTTTATAAAAATATTTGAAGAATGTTTCAAGCTTTATACAAGATCAGGGATGTATCAACTATTGAAGGAACAAGAACGTTACTTCGTAATATTCCTTCTACGTTGATACATAAATCCATTTTAATTGTTCACTGATGATTCTTTAGCGATGAATCTATCAAGAATTGCTTCACTTGGATAGTCAGGTACTGACAATTGACGGAATCCTTCATCATCCACGAAGCAAATTTCATGTTCATCCTAAAATGAAAAACAAGGCGTTGATGATTTGTTCCATTGACTTCATTCCTGTGATGATTCATCAATGTTTGGTTCACTTACTGGATCAGCGAGAATAATTACGCGTACTGATGCCTTTCCTGGTGTGTCGAGTGTTATCAAGTCAGTTAGAATTTTATTTCCACTTTCTTTGATCTTTTTCTGAAGTTCTGGTTGATCTGCGTGAGGAATTGCAAAGGCAATACGTCCATAAGCCTTCTCACGAATGACTTTTGTACCTGTGAATAAAATGAACAATGAAAAACGAAACATTTGCGGAAGTTTTTCGTTCTTTAGGATTTTTTGAAAGTGGTACACTGGACAACTCACCAATGACATTCAACTCCAATTTAGCTTCATCATCGCCATACCCCAGGAGCACACTTTTGTCTTTTTGTTCATATATTTTCATCGATAATACATCACGCCAATAATTGATACTTTTCTGTAGATTGGAACAAGCCAATGTGACTTTCTCAACTGGATCTACTCGTGATAGAGATTCAAAGACGCGAGTAGTCAATTAATCCGTAAAAAGTCCATGTAAAGTACAATTCATCTCTGAATTATTCAACATCAATTGATTCCTACCTTTATTGTTCACTTGTTGTTCATTGATGATGAAGTATTTATAACCTCCAGGCGCTTCAAGGACAAACAATCCATTCTCTTCGCGTATTGGCCAATCATTTTTTTTTGCACGTTCAATCACGTCTTTAGACCTGATTGTTATCCCACAGAAATCATTGCCCATTTCATAGTTGTTTATTCCATAATTGTATGTTAATTCAACAACAAAATGCGTATCCTCGGGGCCATAACCTATCATCGTTTTGCTCCAACGGTTGGCGTACGGTCTACGAACGAAAAAGAAATTCAGTAAATGAAATTGAAAATTTCTGATGAAAAATCAAGTGGACAATGTGATGAATTCTTACCCATTACAAGCAGCATCACAACCATCAGCGAATTCTTCATGTCTCAGTACCTATTTTTTAATTTGCAACAAAATTTTCTATGAATTTACAGGTTATGTCGTTGTGCGTAGTGAATACTCATAAAATCATCTATTGAATAAAAGAATTGAAATATTTACTTTCATTCCAAGTATTTCACGATAGAATTTCGCTGTTAATTTCCGATCTGGCACTTTAAAAACATAATGCAACGCTCTTGCGGTCAACATTGTGAAAATTTCGGTTTCAAATTCGGTGCGATTTGGTTGAATTGACTGAGTTGACTGAGTTGAAGTCGTGCGCATGTCTAACGAGATGTCGTTAATCGAATCGAATTGAAACTCACGAATCACGAAATTCAAAAAATAACGGTCGGATGCGACACTCCCACCGTGCAAAACTGATGAAGAATTTATCGGAACTAACTATTCAATTTCATAATTAATTAGGATTCATAGACGATTATATTCGGCAGGTAATTATAAAACAACATACAAAGATTGTTTGTACAGATGCCAGTCTCAAATATATTTTAGGTTATGAAAAATTATTTCAATTTCGAATTTGCATTGATAATGCACGACTGGGAATTACATAAAAACGGACGCGCAATTGATGTTCGTTATAAGAAAAAATTTTCCAAAGTATGTACGAGCTCCTTCTCAATAGGAAAATCTCTCTTCTGATATCAATAAAAGTCTGGATGTTTCAACGACAATAAAGAAGCCACGAGTTTATACTGAATTGAATTCTTCCAACTGAAGTCACCGAACTTTGCTTATAATCATGAACAATTCGTATTGTCTGATATTTTTATTATGCTCGAACACCTTTCATGCAGTCATTGGCATTGTTAAAGACGATTCACATCAGAATTCTAATCGTCATTGTCACAACGAACCACCAGAAAATGGTAATTGAAACAGAATTAAACACTGATGTCCACGTGTTATTCATTACAAATTCTGGATTTTGAATCTGCTCTTTGTTTCAGTCATTTTATGAAAGACTTCCTACAATCCTGATGAAAATTTACTGGTGAATTTGACACGAGTTCCTGATTCAGTACTGGCGAACGAAAATCTTCTGGTTTGGATTGCTTATGATCAGCATGGAATCAGTCGTTTAGCACCTGTGCCGCATGTACGTGTTCAATATGAAGACAATTATGTTCTAACTCAATTGTCACTGCTTAATTTCTCTCGGCTTATCACAATATCTGTTGATTCCTCTTCAGATAATGGAAGACATTGGCTCTTTTCACATGTATCGAGACATCGACACCTGCTCAGCGGCTGTATATTTCCCGAAGCGTCAACAATTTGTCAGTATAACCCTGTAGGAAAGATCTGATAGCATCTGATGAAATATCGAGAATTTGATACCAGAGTTTACAAGTTTTACAAACTTTTATGAGAACGAAAAAATTTTCTGACACAAATTGCTATTAGAACCGATTTTTTATGAGAATTTATCAGACATTTTCAACAGAAAAGTAGCATTGTAATGAAAAAATTCATTCACAAATGATACAATTGAGTGTCATTTGACTCAAAGTGATATTTTTCTTCGTCTCCAGGATGGGACTGTTGGAAATAGTGACGTTCTATATCATGTTCCTTATGATCCACAAAGCAAAACGATAAAACCATCGTATTTCAATATGATTCCATCACGGATTCATCATGCGGAGAAGTTACCGAAAGGTTTAAGTAATCAAACACCAAAAGTAACGAGAATTGATGAAGCAGAAGGTGAGTAATTTACGTGTCGTCTTCATTTGAATATTAACAATGCCGGTTATGTATTTCTATTTATTTTCTTATTATCGGCATATCTGATATTGAACGTGTTGATAATTTGAGCACATTGTAGACAGCGATTAAAATTGGAAATTATTCATGAATGGAAGATTAAAAATTGCGCCATTAACATAATCACATTGAATTAGAGAAATGTTTGGTATCGTTTGCTAAAAATAGAAAAATTCAATTCTCCTGATAATTTTTTCTCTTACGCAAGAATTTGATTAGACATTTTTCAATTTTATCACCCAGCGCGAACAATTGAAATGTCGAGGAGAAAATACGTCCAATCACTCCTACCATATCCAGATGTTGTTTATATTGAAATATTGGTGATGGTTAATTACGATTTGGTGGAGAATTTGTAAGTACAACTGTCCTTATAAAAACGGAATTCATGAGCGGTCCAATTCGAATGACATCAAATCATGACAAAATGATTTTTTATTTACAGTCGGAGTAATATCGAAGCGATTGTGTCCTTTGTCCTACTCACATTCAACAGCGTTGATATGCTCTACACAAAAATTGATAAACCCAAAATTAAAATTAATTTAGCAGGGATCATCATTGGAGATGTAAAAAATAATTCCAGTTTCAGCTGGGTTCGGTTTTTATTGTTGAATTAATTCTATTCGAATTATAGACACGCGAGTCATACACTGACGTTCAAAATTGCTATGAACAGTTTGCACATTCTGAAGAAATCAACATAATGTGTGCAGCGGGAATAATTCGGTCTATTCTTGAAGATTATGAAGAGATCGTTTCATTAGATTCATATGATCTTGTCGTATTTCTCACAGAGTAAGACAAAAGAAATTGGTCAATCAAAAATTGTTGCTGAATTTATTTACAAATTCATTTGATCGTTTGTTACAGTTTGGATATTCACATTGACGTGTTCGATGAGGAAGGAGCAATGATAAAGACGCCATTGAATGGTGAAGACGAATTTTTCACTACAGGAATTATCAGCTAGTGGAGCTGGATATTTTTTCGACTCTGCTATTAATATTTATCTGAATTTTCATGCAGGATATGCGAGTAGACCTGTCAATGAAGCATATGAAGGTTATAAAATATCATTCGAAGATGTGAGTGTTGTTATAGCTCACAATCCAGCTGATATTTACCAATCATTCTCTACAATTGCTCATGAATTGGCTCATGTGTACGTAACAACTTTGTAGTTAAATTTGGACGAGTAAAAATGCGAGAATGTCTATCTGAATTTTTTTCTTTCAGATTCCACGTTTATCATGATCAACGAAAATGTTTATTTTTCGGTGGTACAACTCTGGAACAATTGGAAAAATTTTTTGGATCTCGTTATGGTTGTTTGTATCGTAATGAACCAAAATCGTTGTATTATTCTCAATCATTGCCAATATCGTTTTGGAGTGAAGAGGAACAATGTCAATATTATGGGTATAGTTACGCATTCAATTCGCGCAGAGTAACTGGACACTTTGATTTTCAACTCACGATCATTATCAACAAATGATTCGTATCTTGATATAAAAATTTTTGATTATTTCAGAGTGGTGTTGGGTACATTTGGTATTACATCAAACGTCTCTTTGGATCGGAAACTGATTGCAATCAACAACTGAGATGTGTACTTGAAGAAAACGGGAAAGTTTCCACTGAAGAAACTGCATATTTGATGGACGGTACACCTTGTGATAGAGACAATAAGGTCAGAGTCTCAACTGTTTTCATTATTAATGTCAAATGTTGATCTTTTGAATAATCCTCACCTTCTTTCAGGTATGTTGGAACAGGAAATGTGAGACACCTTTGAATTAAGTTCGGATCAATCTCATGCCACATTGATGACAAAGTTTCCAAGCGTTTTACTAATTACAACGGCAACGAGTTAGAAATATTTATAAAATTAAATACTTGAAGACTCGAATAAAATTCTGACAAAAATTAGATTGGGATAATGTGACATGTGGTGATACCGGCTTGTAATAGTTCATGAAGTTGGAATTCAATTAGTAGTGAATAGTTTGTTTGTTCAGTTGTTTAGTTCATAAAAATTTGCGATCACCTAAAACTGATGATGAAATTTCTGTTCAATCCTGTATTCACAGTTGATAACGGAAGAGTATTTAAAAGAAAAATACACAAATGATATCTCCATTACAAATTTAAAGTCTGCACAGTGCACAGCCACATTTTCATTCACGTCATTGCCGTTAACAAGACGAATTTCACTACAATTCCAACTGATTGCATAACAAAGCCACCTCAATTGCGAGGTCGTCGATGTTGGAAGGAATCGAAATAATAACCCGAACAAAATCATCAAATTATTCATGACAATTATGATTAAAAAAATTATTTTGGTATCACTTTTGAGTGAATTTTTAATATTTGCAAATATGATTGGTTTCCACGATTGTGAAATAGAAGGAAAACATCAACATCCTCATCATGTTGAACCACCAGAGAGAGGTAATAATTAAATAGCTAACAAGATCATGAACAACGCACGAATAAATATCACCAGCATTTTTGTTGATTATTTACGTGTGAATTTTGTTAAAATAGTGATCCTTCGAAGATTAACAAGACGCAACGAAGTTGAAATATCTGTAGAGCTCAACAAAATGTCTGAAACATATTTGGCAAATGAAAATCTTCCAATTTGGATAGCACACGGTGCCAATCCAGACAAATTATCATCAGCAACTCACGTGAGTGTATTTAAATTTTTAATAAATTAATATTTATTCAATGTTGAATTCTAATCAACAATTTGAACTTATTGAATCATCAAAAAAAATGAAGTTGAAATTCAAATGTTTCCAACGTGAATTCTTGAATATTCTGAGATATTTCGTTATGTTGTTCAGTAAAATTTGTTCATTTTTGATTAGGTGATGGATGATATTGGACCGTTCTTCACATATCAAGACACCAAAAGTTGTTCGGCAGCTGTTTACTTCGCCAAGAGGAACTACTTTGTAATTATACAATAAACAACAATAGAATTGAGGAATTAATCAGATAACTCATCGAAACTGATTTGAAAATCTTCGATTGTTTGTTTAAACAGGATGGAACAATTGCTAATCGTTATTCTATGTATCACATTCCTTACGATCCTCGAACGAAGCAAATGAAACCATCGAATTATAATATGCTGCCAGTTGATTATACACATGACAAACAAATTTCAGATGTGTCCAATGACACCCCTGAACGCACCGGTATTCATGAATCACCAGGTAAATTGTGTACGAATTGATTTATTTATTGAATTTTATCATAATTTCACTTGGTATCATCAAGCTTGTCAATGAATTATCAAAATTTGTTTTCTGTTTGAAGAGTTGTTGGTAGAGATGAATAAATGGAAGTTCGTTCAGTCACGTTTGCCTCTTCCTGATGCTGTTTACGTGGAGACATTAGTTATAGTAAATTATGATATGTTGAAGAGTTTGTGAGTATTCCAAATTGATTAAAATTATTTCGGATACTTTTTCTCGTACACTAGTGCAAACATCAAAAGAATTTGTCGATAATAAATATGAAAATATTTCGTTTCAGGGAGGATATTTCTTCACTCGTCTCATACATTCTGGTCACATTCAACAGTGTTGACATGTTGTATTCAAAAATAGACAAACCAAAAATTAAAATTAACATCGCGGGCGTAATCATTGGTGATGTAAGTGATAAACTCAAAGCTCTGATGAATATCAATCGTTGTACATCCAACAATGTTTCAAATTATTCGTGAATGAATTTCCAGAGTCGTGAATCATTTCCAGAAATTGCTCAGAGTTGTTATGAAAAATATGATGATGAGGAAGGTGTCAACAGTGCCTGTGTAACTGCAGCAGTAAAAAAACTCCTCGGAGTGTATAAGCAAAGAATTCCAATGGAAATTTACGATGTCGTTGTTTTTCTCACAAAGTATGAAACATTTCGATGAATCCATTTGCTATTTGTTTCCGTACTGATAATTTCATGGAATTTTTCTTTGTTTCTATCCAGTTTTGAATCCCATGGCTATCATCAAGTTGATGGTCAGATTGTTCCCATACCATTAGACGGTAAATAAATTTTTGGTGATAGTCTAGTCATCTTTTCAATTGTTTGAATGACCATTTGTTTATGTTCAATTGTAGGTTATGCTGAAACACCAGAGGATGGAACGTATGATGGCTTTCGATTGTCATCACAACAAACAAGAGTTGCTTTAGTAATAAATTATGAGGATGAATTCCAATCTTTTGCCACCATTGCACACGAACTAGCCCACTTGTAAATGATGAATTGATTTATTCAGATGTAGAACGTGATGTCTCTGGTCTTTGAGGTAGCTCTAGACTTTCTTTTGCATTCCAGACTGAACGTGTATCACGATCAGGGTGAATTTCGTAATCCCAATGGCGAATGCAAAGCGAATTTGATGAGAACGGATGGATCATTCTGCGAGAAATGTTTGTTCTTCAGCAGTTCATCACAAGCAGAATTGAAACGATTTTTCAGTTCTCGTGATGGTTGTATATTCCATAATTTACCAAGGTCGTTGTATGAACCAAAATCAGCACCACAATTGTTCTGGAGTGATGACCAACAATGTCAATGTTATGGATTTTATTACGCTTATAATTGTCATACGGTAAACGATTTATTGTTATTCACTCCATCACTTGATACTAGAAAAAAAATTGTACAAATTCGTAATTAATTGTTGGTTGTTTCAGAGTATTTGGGAATATGTGAAAAAATTGTGGAAGGGGGAAATTGATTGTAAAGAACGATTGAAATGTGTACCTGCTGGATCTTCACCCCGATCTCGCATTGCAGATACGGCGTATTTCATGCCGGGTACTCCATGCAATGAACAAAATGGGGTACTGCTTCAATAATTATTTTGAATTCTCGATTGCTTTCAATTGTTCATCATTTTATACCATCAAATTTGATGCACAGGTTTGTTGGAATGGAAAATGTACATCGATTGTAACAAGAAATCTATTCTAAATGATCGTTGAGTGAGAATTGAAGAGGAAATGCAGCGTCCGCAGTTTCGGATCATCAGAGATACCCAGAGTACTCGAACAGAATTTTTCTCTCTTGACTTTCATCGGCTTTATTTCCTTCTGTACAATATTGACTAGTATGAAAAACAATTAAATGTGTGGTCTGAGAATTAGCGCTGAATTTTGAGTCAGTTCTGTTGTAAAACAAGCAGCGGCGTTCGAATCGATCCAAATTGAATTCCTAACCTCACTTTATTTATCCACATTCTCTTTGAGAGACCATACGTTAGTCTATTTCCAACCGGCACTTTACATCATCGTTTATAAAAGAGTAAAATAAAGCTAAGTTGTCCTGGGGTTGAATTTGTATTGCAAATAGACTTGATAAAAAATGGACCTGAAGATAAACGCAAATCTCAATGATCTTCCAATAGGTACAGAATTTATTCGTCAAATGTGTTCAATTTATCTTTAAAATTACTTCGACACAATTATTCTCAGAATGATCTCACCTAACCACGAAATTGCATGAGAAATGTTCATCACCATAAAAAATATTCTATAAATAAAAAATTATTTTCTATTAATGGTACGAAATCTTAATTAGGTGCGTTGATCACTGCGGATTTAATTCAGTCATCAGGAGCAGCGAAAATAGAAATAAATTACCCAAAACCATGGAAATCAAATGGAAATATTGAATTATATCACAAGAATGAACTCGTTTGTGAGAGTAATCACGATGTTGCTCGTTATCTAGCTCGTGAATTTGACGAAACTCTTTATGGTATGCTGTAGAAAACATTTTTTAACCATCTCCTAACCTAGAAAACATATTCAACAATTAATCAAGCACCATCATCATCTTGCAGGAGGAAAAAATATTTTAGAACGTACCCAAGTCGACAGTTGGATGTCATTCTGTCTAGGACAATTGGCGAATAAAAAATCATTCGACCATGGGATTAAACATCTGGAAAACTCATTGAAAACGCGTACTTATTTGGTTGGTGCCAAGTTAACATTGGCCGATATTTTTATTTACTCCACATTATCATCGAATTCGTCATATTCAATTTTGACGAACAAAAACTCACAAATACCAAACATAAATCGTTGGTTTAAGTTGATTGATGCTTTACCATCAGTAAAAAAATTGCCTGCCATGAATAAACCACAAGTAAAAGAAAGCAAAAATGGTGCGATGAACACACGAAAACAGGAGGGGAAATTCGTTGATTTACCTGGTGCTAAAATGGGTGAAGTTGTCGTACGTTTTCCACCAGAAGCGAGTGGTTATTTGCACATCGGACATGCAAAAGCCGCTCTACTCAATCAACATTACGCAGAACATTTTAATGGTAAATTGATAATGCGCTTTGACGACACAAATCCAGCTAAAGAAAATGTTGAATATGAACAAGCAATATTGGAAGATTTGAATTTGCTGGAGATAAAACCAGATCGTTTTACTCACTCGTCCGATTATTTTGATTCAATGCTGAATTATTGTGAACAGTTGATCAAAGAGGGAAAGGCATATGTTGATGATACTCCTGCAGTGACAATGAAAGAAGAACGTGAACAGAAACTTCCTTCAAAAAATCGCACAAACTCAGTCGAAGTTAATTTAAAATTATGGAATGAGATGATCAAAGGTACTGAGATTGGACAAGCAAATTGTGTTAGAGCTAAAATTGATTATGAATCTGACAATGGTTGCATGAGAGATCCAACAATTTATCGATGTAAACCAGAATCGCATCCAAAAACTGGTAGGAAGTACAACGTTTATCCAACATATGACTTTGCATGTCCAATTGTTGATTCAGTCGAAGGTGTCACGCATACACTGCGAACAACTGAATATCATGATCGAGATGATCAATTTTATTGGTTCATTGATGCGTTGAAACTACGTCGTCCACATATTTATGAATATTCACGTTTGAATATGACAAATACTGTCTTGAGTAAACGTAAATTGACGTGGTTTGTTGATGAAAAAATAGTTGATGGATGGGATGATCCACGTTTTCCAACTGTGCGTGGTATTTTACGTCGTGGAATGACTGTAAACGGTCTGAAGCAGTTCATAATTGCACAGGGAAGTTCCCGATCGGTAGTTTTTATGGAGTGGGATAAAATTTGGTCATTCAATAAAAAAGTTATCGATCCAATAGCGATACGATACACAGCATTGAACACGAATGACTTGGTTCCAGTGTTTGTCGAAGGTGATATTGGCAAAGACACACATTTGACTGTACAAAATCATCCGAAAGATCCAAAAATTGGAATGAAGAACGTGAAATTGAGTCGACGATTATTTATAGAACGTTGCGATGCTGAATTGTTAACTGTAGGACACAACGCAACGTTTGTCAATTGGGGTAATTTGATGGTAAACAAAATTGAACGAGTCAATGGCACCATTAATCATGTCAAAGTGAAGGCAAACTTTGATGATAAAGACTTCAAGAATACGATTAAATTGACCTGGTTAGCAGGGGATGATGGTGAAGAGGTTAAATCTGTTGATGATGCTACTTCAGATTTGATTCCATGTGTTGCTGTTTATTTTGACCATATCATCAGCAAACCTGTGTTAGGAAAAGACGATGATTTCAAAGATTTCGTCGCCAAAGATACCAAGGTAACGAACATGCTGAATTTTTTCTAACATTACATCAACCTTCGACTGTTTCTGTATCCGAATTCCCTTCCAATTGATCCTTTTCTGTTCTATTTCAGAAAGAAGTGATGATGTTGGGTGAAGCTGAGCTAAAACGCGTGAAACAAGGTGAAATTATCCAACTACAACGTAAAGGATTCTTCAGATGTGACGTTCCTTATGCACCATTGAGCGATTATACATCACGAGTACGACCATTGATATTGTTCCATATTCCTGATGGACATGCTACTGCTCCAACAGCACCTGCATCTTCAACAAACATCAAAGACAATGCGAAAACATCGAATGTGGTAAATTGATATTTTTATTTTATGCTTTTGTATCATTTGCTCATGCAATGATGCACCTGATTTGAACATCTGAATGATAAATTCCCGCGTTTTATTTAAAAACGGCTTCGATCAAAGCCGCAGTCAACGTAACCTAAAAGTTAACGGTATTGTGACGATTTCTGTGCAATGATTGGATGGATTCGTTTGACGATCTTCATTTCCGCCTTTCTAATGCCACTGATCTACCAATTGCACTTTTTATCTACATGTGAACATGAAACATCACGTTCTCTGTTGATTTTTATTGTCCAATCAAACAAAAGTTCACTGTTTTACTTTGTACATAGACCTTCATACCTTTTGCTTTCCCTCTCGCATGTTTGTGCATGTGTCAAGCGCATTCCACTTCTCTTATTGTCATTTTTGTTTTTTGTTTTAGGATATCGGGGTGATAATAAAGAAAATTGAAGATCAGGGAAATAAAGTGAGGGAATTGAAAGCTGCAAAAGCCGACAAGAAAACAATTGAATTGGAGGTTAAACAATTGTTGAATTACAAAGCGGAATATAAATCAATTGTGGGAAGTGATTGGAAACCAGGTGTTGTTGCGTCAGCATCGACATCAGCAACAGCAGTAACATCTGCTGATAAAACTTCATCAAATTCGTCGTTGGAATCTGTAGATAAAAAAATTGAAATTCAGGGAAATAAAGTGAGAGACTTGAAAGCAGCGAAGGCTGATAAAGAAACGATTGCGACGGAAGTGAAACAATTGTTGGCTTTTAAGGCTGAATTTTTAGCTATTTCTGGTAGCGATTGGAAACCCGGGGTCATTGCAACATTATTGAAGACTAAAACTGTTGAAGAAACTTTTGACGTCAATTCTTTGAATAAACAAATTGAGGAACAGGGAAATAAAGTTCGGAAATTGAAGTCTGAGAAAGCAGATAAGAAAATTGTCGATGCAGAGGTGAAAACTTTGTTGGAATTGAAGGAGAAGTACAAGAAAGAGTCGGGAAGTGATTGGAAACCAGGTGCAGTTGTGAAGAATTCACCAGAGAAATCAATTGCGAAGTCTTCTAACGACATCGAATCATTGAACAAACAAATCGAAGAACAAGGGAATAAAATTCGGAAATTAAAGTCTGAGAAGGCTGACAAGAAAATTGTTGAAGTGGAAGTTAAAACTTTGTTGGGATTGAAGGAAGAGTACAAGAAGGTGTCGGGTAACGATTGGAAACCACCGACAACTCCAAAGTCTTCAGCAATGTCTGAACAAACTGATGAGACTTTGAATAAAAAAATTACTGACCAAGGTGACAAAGTACGGAAATTAAAAGCCGACAAAGCAGACAAAAAAGTTATTGACGATGAGATCAAAATATTGTTGAATCTCAAAGCTGAGTACAAAACATCAACTGGTGAGGAATGGAAACCAGCAAACACAAATGATCAGAATAAGAAGAAGAAACCTGCTGTTGAGAAACCACAAAAAAAGGAAAAAGCGAAGGATGTTGAAGTGAAAAAGGAGTCGGAGAGTTTGAAAACTGGTACGAGACTTGGTTTGGAGGCGAAGAAAAATGAAAACTTGTCAGATTGGTATTCCCAAGTCATCACAAAAGGTGAAATGATCGAATATTATGACGTGTCTGGTTGTTACATCCTCCGTCCATGGAGTTATTCAATCTGGGACAGAATAAAAGACTTTTTCGATGCTGAGATCAAGAAATTGGGTGTACAGAATTGCTATTTTCCAATATTTGTAAGTAAAGCCGTGTTGGAACGTGAAAAGACTCACATTGCTGATTTTGCACCAGAAGTTGCGTGGGTTACAAAGAGTGGAGAGTCTGATCTGGCTGAACCAATCGCGATACGTCCAACATCTGAAACTGTAATGTACCCAGCATATGCAAAATGGTTGAAATCACATCGAGATCTTCCGCTGAAATTGAACCAATGGAACAACGTGGTACGTTGGGAGTTCAAACATCCCCAACCGTTTTTGAGAACTCGTGAATTCTTATGGCAAGAAGGACATTCGGCATTTTTAACCAAAGAAGAAGCAGCTGAAGAAGTTTTGACAATTCTCGAACTTTACGCTCAAATTTATGAAAAATTATTGGCAATTCCCGTTGTGCGTGGACGTAAGACAGAAAAAGAAAAGTTTGCTGGTGGTGATTATACAACAACACTTGAAGCTTATGTTGCTGCAAGTGGCCGTGCTATCCAAGGCGCAACAAGCCATCACTTGGGCCAAAACTTCTCGAAAATGTTTGATATCCAAGTTGAAAGTGCTGATGAAGCTGGTGAAAAAATCTTTGTCTATCAAAATTCATGGGGATGTACAACAAGGACAATTGGCGTGATGGTGATGGTCCATGGTGATGACAAAGGACTAGTTTTACCACCTAAAGTTGCGGCTGTTCAAGCGGTCATTGTCCCATGTGGCATCACCGCAACGACAACAGCGGAGCAGCGACGAAAGTTGATGGATGAATGTTCGAAGTTAGAAAAGGAGTTGAACAAAGACGGAATTTTGAGAATCAAAACGGATTATCGGGATAATTACAGTCCAGGATGGAAATTCAATCATTGGGAATTGAAGGGTGTACCATTACGAGTTGAATTAGGTTTCAAAGATTTAGAAAAGAATCAGGTCACTCTGGTGAGACGTGACAATTCTGAACGAATCTCAGCAAACAGGAGCAACATTTTCAATTTTGTCAATGAAACTTTGGAGAAAATTCAGGAAAGCATGTTGCAAAAGTAGGTTTTCTATCACATTCTCATACATAAGTTGAAACTATTCTGACTATGATTTTGATTTTCCAGAGCCACTACAGAATTGAAGGAACACATAAAGCCATGCAACGACTGGAGCAATTTCTGTACAGAATTGGACAAGAAAAATCTACTCCTGGCGCCATTCTGTGGTGAAATTGAATGCGAGGATAAGATCAAAACTGATAGTACACGTGAGGATACTGGTGATGAACCTGGTGCACCATCAATGGGTGCTAAGAGTCTTTGTATACCATTTGATCAACCAAAAGACAAACCATTGGCTTCTTTGAAGTGCATCTACCCGAGTTGCAAGAACAAACCAAAGTTCCACACGTTATTCGGGCGCAGTTATTAATTTTAAATGTCGAGATAATTATTTTTATTCGATGTCCAGTTGAGAATACAATAGAAATATGAATACATGAGAGGAAAAATAAAATGTTTGTACTGTATTTCATAAAATGGCATTTGAAAATGAGCGGTTAATGAAATTGTGTGGTAACCCTGTCATTGATACATTCAAAGACCATCAGGTACCTCTGTGTGCTCACCACAAACCCACGCTTTGATCAAAACCACTGGAAAATTTGTGAGGTTATGTCAACATTTGTGTTATTTTGGTTGAGTAAAATGTTAATTTTTCAGTAAGAATATAAACTTCCTGTTAAATATCAAAGATGAAAGTTAGAAAGTTCAAGGAAAAGGATGCCGAATGTGAATTGAATGGAAATGAAGAAAATGTTTGTGATGGTACGAATTCACGAAAGAGATCAAAGAGGAAAGTTAATGGAAATTGTGAAGCACCAATTGATAAAAAGATTCTTAAGTTAGAGGTGGATGAAAAGGAAATATCCAAAAGTGTTTCTGAAAATGAAGACGGTGAGTATTCGTTATTGTTTCATTGAAATGTTTGATCATAACCTAAAAGTTGTCGTCGGTGAACCCGGTCTGATATTTTCTCTGATTTGTAGGAGAAGATGATGATGGAAAAGTATTGGAAGATCCCATGGACGATTCTGGTGAATATTTTCAATAATTTTGTTTGTCTTATGTTTATCTCATGTTCATTTTCAATTATCATCTCGTAGAAATGAAGGAGAATAACATAAACGGCGAAGTAGTATCAAACGACCCGGGAAATCGAATAACTGGCAAATATATTCGCAAAATATTGAATGGAGCTGGTGGAATTGGGGTATTACGCAAATTCGTATCGATTTGTAATAATGAAAAAGAAGCAGAGAAGTATGATCTGGCTGGTGAATATCTGGAAGCCAAGGGTGGTGTGTTGGAATTGTTACGCTTACTTGATGGAGGAGACAAGAAAAATTCTGCCAACACTGCGATAATATTCTCAGCAATGCAAATTGTTATAATGAAGTAAGCATCACTCGTTCTTTGAAAAAATGTCAAAATATCCAAAGAGAATGATAAAATCTAACCTAAAATTCTACCTTTACAGGATCATATCAAAGTACCCACAATACCTAACCAACGCAGAGGAAGCCTGTCGACATTTCATCAACTCTCACTTATCATCGGTCCATTCAATGTTCTCATCTCAAAGTATTCCTCAACATCGTAAAATCTGTTTGCGTTTATTGACAGCGATTGTGTCATTGGGAGGAAACTTGCCACGAGAATTGCTTGGACATTTATCATTCCATTCACAGACATTAGAATTACTCTGTCAACATACAAGACCAAGTGATTCAACCAACGTTCGAACGTGTTTCATCCATTTTCTCATTTCATTTTTGGTTGATGGATCCATTGGTGTCATTCGTGCATTATTAGACAAACGTGGAATGCTCGCGAGTATTTTTCCCGGTTTAATTTATGACAAAGCAACGATTGTTCATTTAGTTTTGACTACAGTCAAGTCTTATGTGCTGGAGAATAATTTCGTTAGCAAAACGGCGAAGTTACATTTGTTTTCAACACCAGTTGTGCAGAATTTGGTGAGTTTGTACAATTGGAAAGGTCCAACTCAGTGGCCTGGTGTCAATCCAAAGAAGTCTAGACAAATTACTCAGTCCGTTGATCCCGAAGAGAAGCAGGTTCGTTCTGTTCATGATTTCACTTCGATATTTCATGCGATCATGGGTAATAAATTTGTTTCTTGTTTCGTAGATTGCTATTGATGTAGTTCATGAATTTTTATTGTTACTGTTGACATCAACTCGTTATGGAATAATTTTCAATGATAAATCACTTGGAACCAGTGGACGCAAGCACAATCAATTGGCTAATTCAATTCTACAGAGTTTAGAAAAGCCCTGGGAGCATGACAAGCCACGGGATTTAGTCACAAAAATTCTTTCATCTACACCAGATTTGATCAAGTCACAATTGATATGCATGGAGGGGTCCATGACGCCACGATTATCATCAAAGTGGATCCAGTTGATGCAGTTTATACGATCGATCATCGCTGGAATTGATTTTGAAACGGTTTTGATACCGAATTTGAAAGAATTAACTTTTTCGCAAATGATTTCGGCCACGTTGACATTCTCAGTGCCACAAATTGTTCTCAAAAATGCTATCACGCCTGCAATGAACGATCCGAATATTGTTCTGCGACATGAGGCGATTGTAACGTTGACAATTATGTTGCAAAAGGTACAGAAACTTTTTCAATTGATGAAAAATTGTGATGGCAGTGATGTGAAAGAGTTTGGACAGTTCCGTACTGCGATTTGTGATTACATCATGAAGAATTCGCCATCGTCGACTGATTTGTTGCAAGCTTGGCAGCAAACATTTGTTCAAAATGAAGAGGAAAAGTCTGGTGATTTACAGAAAGAAATTGATCCACCGTCGCATTTGGATCATTTTTCTGCCATTATTGATTTGTTGGAGATTTATCGCGATATTTGTCCGGAATATTTAGAAGAGTTTAACATGAATACCAACAATGTTGACCCGATGAAACTATTGGAAGGATTGAAAACAGTTGAAGAGGAAAACCATCATGAGAATTTCAATCGAATAAAGATAAAAGTTATCGAATTTATTCAATCGATCAATCCAGACGCTTCCATAACCTACAAAGAACTCTTGAGTGATAGTTTGCTGTTTTTAATTTCTTTATTGAGGAATGAACAGTCAGGAATCGAATCAAATGCAATAAAAGCCATCAAGAGGATCCTGATTTCATCGGAAACATTTGAAGGAGTTGAAGACCAAATTGACTTGTGGCTAAACTGCTTCAAATTGTTGACCAATGAACAGAGATGTGAAGTTGGTCATTGGTTTGTTAAATTGTTGCAACGTACAGTTAAAAAATCGGACGAATATTCAAATCGAATCATCAAAGCCGAGGAAGAAACGACTGGCAATGAAAAGATAAGTGCAAACCGATTGGAACAAATCATCAATGAACTTTATGAACGTGGTCCAACATGTTGCGAAAGCGGGTTAACATTGATGCAGCCTTTACAATCCATTCCGTTGTTGTATTGTGCTGCAATTGACAAATTGAAAAAGAATCCTAATGAAAACGTTGCAAATTATTTATCATTCGTTTCGATATTGACTTTGCATTGTCAAATCAACCCTGGGACGATGCTGAAGCTCACAGAGGAAGTGGAAACAATGCCAAATAAATATTTACAGAGTTGGAATATGAAACATGGGAATAATATCAAGAAACCGTTCAATAATGACGATCTGATACGGAAGTATAGCAAATGTTTATTAACGGATGGAAAAATTGAATGGGAAAATATTTTTGGAGGTTATGTACATCTTGAAATCAATTACAACGGTCAATTGATAAAAATTAATCACTCGTTGAGTGATTATGAAACGCTGATGTTATTGAGGATGACATTGTTTTATTTAACACAATCTTTACAACAAATGGAGATATCTAATGAACAATTTGGACGGTACAAAATGTCGATAATTGTTCTATTGAATATCGCGATGAGTCTTCAGGATGATAAACAATTGATCGAACGTTCTTTACAACTAATTTACACCAATCCAATCTTACTTCAATATTTTTCACCATTGCCATTTGAATATGACAAAAATCCGCTGGAGGTTATGATAACTGATGAGTTGATACATCCAATTTCGAAAATCATCAGAGAAGCTGATGCCAATTGTGGTTTATTGAACAAACTATCGATTCCTTTCAAACAAAAGTTCCTGTCGCAATTGAAATTGTTGATCAGTAAATCAAAGAATGGCTGGCGAGTTAGCTCATCTTTGGATTTATATAAATTCATGGAAATAATTCAACTGAATTCATCTGATACATCAGATTTATTGAATGCGATGCTGGAACTGCCTTACAAAATTATTTTGTCAATTGATAAAAATTATTTATCTCCATGGGGGAGAGTTGTACCGAAATTGATCGAATTGCAGTTGGAAAATAGGAAGGAAACACTTGAGAAGATTTCAGAAATGGTGAAGAAAATATTGAACCACTTGGTGAATTTGTTGATCAAGTCCAAAGCAAACGTCGACGTTTGGATTGTGGCTCTGAAGAAATGTTTGGTCAAATATCCACAGAATTTCGCAATTATTGATGGAAAGTTGTTTAAATTGATCCTACAACGAAAACTGACACCGTCAACTATTGATTTTACTGGATTGTTGATTAATCGGAATGACAAATTGATCCCTCAGTTCATTGAAATCGTCACAAAGACAAATCCAGCATTGAAAAAACATAGCGAATTGATTTTTTCAATTATTTCATCGAACTTAAATTACAAATGGAATGTTGATTTCTTAAAAAATATTTCTGAACAATATCTCAACGATATTGAAAATTATTTCGCTTGTCGAACAACTGAAGACAACAATTGGATCGATAAAAATTTAAATTCCACAAAATTTTTAATTAATTTGACATTCAATAGCGAAATTTGTGATAACATTATCAGAAACATTCTCTTGAGCGGTGACAAATTAGATGGAATTAACCTCAATTACATAAAATTGCTCCGATGTTTGACACAAAAGAGTTCAAAGTTGAGAGAAAAAAATAATCCAACCCTGCCAATAATTAATTTCATCCAAATCTTAATTCGCATTGGTGTTTGTGCATTGAAAAAAAATTCCGCACACGATATCGAACGTTTGCAATTAACCTGTTCGTACCTATGCGAATCGATTGATGACTTGAAATCAATAAACAGCGAAATAATCCTCGATGATCTGAATAGAAATCACTCCTGGCCACAGTTTTCACGATTCTCATTGAAAATCGGATTGAAAGTGACCAAAGAAACGGACAAGAAGTCTCCGGAAATATTAAAAACTTTGGCAAAAATTTGTTCAGTAGCTTATGGAGATAACAGTGGGAACGAATACGTCCAAACATTGTTTGAAATGACATCATCACATTCTGAATTCATCAACAACATACTCGGCAACGACCTAACCAAAAAAAGTGGATTATTGCAACTAATTTTAGTTCTTCTTCGTAAAAATCGCTCGATAATAACACCAACACACATCCCATTGTACTTATCAGCATACAATGCAACATTAAGTGAATGTGATCAAATAATTCTAATGATTCTTCAATATTACGAACGTGAAAATACCAAATTCGATGACTACAAACCTTATTTTTGGGGTGAAGCAGCTGCAAACTTTTACAGTGTCAAAGGTGAAGCAGACACTGCTCTGTGGCGTCAACCAACAACAACCCAAGTGTTTGATTTATTCAACGCAGAAATGGCAATGAAAACAATTGAAAATTTTCCAATCAATCGAACTCTGAGCTCCAACGAATTGATAGAAAACTCTTCAGTCAATTCAGACATTTATGATCCTGCTTTTTATCTTCCATTATTCAATTATTTAATGGCTGATAACAAAATTGTGGCTTGCAACAGAGTGACACAAAATGGCGTCTTGTCGTTGATCTTCGCTGCGTGCGGCAGTGCAAATAACGATGTGAAAATGGCTGCGTTCAACGTCTTATCGCGATTTTATTTTCACTTGGAAGGGACGAGGTGATTATAGCAATAGATTTATTCATTACAATCCAATCTACAGATAATACAATAACTTTTTTATCAGATAAATCGATTGGCGATGAAGATGGTCGATCAAAATGGCGGGCAACACGCTCGGTGATTCATTTTAACTTTAATTTTCTTTCTTTTTCTTGTTCTAGCCACAAAGAAAGGTTATTGTGGATGCGAATCATCGATGCATTGAGGAACGGATTATCATCGTCAATAAAAGAGATGAAAATAAGCTGCTTGATATCAACTTTTTTGGCCAAAGCTTCACTTGTGGCTACTCAACCATTGAATCCACTTTATCAACGTATCCAATCATTTTTCATGGCTAAACCCGCATTGGATTTGAATACAATACCGGAATTTCTGACATTATTTCACAGTGCGGAAATTAATCACAAGATAAATCGCCATTGGATACTGGCAGTGATTCGTGATGGTATCAAGAGTGAATTCGATGTGAATTTAGCACTAAAATGCGTTTTATTCCGAATGCTTTTCGATTTTTATCACTGCACTTTAGCTGATTTAGAAACAAAGGTATCAAGTATAATTGAAAACACCCAATATTGATAAGATTAATTCCATAACAGAATGTATTTTGATAAATTGTTTTATCTCTTTTCAGAATTTAATTCTTGAAATCGTAAATGCATCGCTGAACATTCCAAAAGTGAGGTTATTGTTAATGCGAAGTTACAGTCTCGTTGTGTGGTTGAATAATGTTGTGAGAGAATTTGAAGAATGCGATACAACTGGTATAAAATTAATTGTTAATATGATTCAGAATCTATTAGAGACTTCACTGCAAACGGGTGATCGTGAGCACAATCACTTCATGCTATTAACAGTTTTGAAGAACTTAACCCCAAAATTAACCAAAAATTTGGACACGAACACCTTCAAAAATTATTTAATATCATTGGATAAATTATCAGAGGTGAAATTGTTCGGGAAAATCATCGAAAAAGGTAACATTGAATCGTTACTTAACCTAACAACAAAATTGACTGATATAAATGTTGACGAGTGTAACGATATGTTGAACAATGGATGTCAATTCATGAATCACGATGAATTAATTGTTCACAATGACGATGACAATACTGAAAATCTCTCAATCGAATACAATCTTAAGAGGTTAATTATCAATTGGCACAATCACAACTCGTAGAAAATAGAGACGTGATAATTTCTGACATTTTTTACCTTCGCAAATGTGTAAATAACAAGCCGATTAATAATAAATAACTTGTAAGATTGGTTTATTATGAAATCCTCAGCGTATTCATTCTTTCAGTTAACTTTTTTCATTATTTAGTTTTGTAAAACCGGGTAAAATGTATGAACAAACACGTCATGATCTGGATGATTAGCATGACCAGCGTGATGACGTAAAACCAGAACTAATTCTTTGATTGGTGAACTTGCACCCCGAACACCATCATTAAAATGAACACCGATGGGTAAATCATTGAAGTCTGATGCTGGAATACGAACACTTCGATTTTCTCCACCGGAGTTCAACTGCTGCATTGCTTGTTGCGCTTGGGGATGATTCAATGCCTGATGGGCAACAGTATCTTGTTCTTGGGAACTGTTAAAAGCAGTTTTCCAACCAGAACGTGAATAATTTTCAACACTTTCAGTATTTCCAGTTGCATTTGGATTCGACGCATGACCACGTGGATGTCCACGTTGATGTCCTGGATGACATTGGCCATTTTGGGATGCATCAATAACCTGTTGAGCATCTTTTGATGATTTTCCAGTGTACCGAGCACCGCCAATCATTAAAATAATCCGTCCACATTCGTGTTCTTCAGCTATGACTTGGATACGTTTTGCCAAGCTGTGAATATTTTTTCGCATACGTTCAATCGTTGCTGCGCGTAATTCATCTGGTTTTTTACCAGTCTGCGCAGCGATGGTGTCAAATAAACAATCGTTAAGATTTGTTTGAACTTCTGTTGGATCTTGATCGCCCAGGAGGGTCCAATGACCTGGAACTCCATCAGGGTTTGAATGGAATTGGACATTTACGGCTTCACCTGACTTTTTTCTACCAACTTCGTGGTAGAGATCCATTGATGAAGTCCATACTTGGATTCTACGATTGACAACGTTACTAAGTGGACTGAGATGAACAAGCCCTGCAGGACCTTGATTGGTAAGTTGAGTAATTTCGGTCTCAGCAGCTTCCAGTGCTGTTGCATCAACATTGGAATTATTTTCTGAATTTACAGACGGAATTGAACGAGCGGATGAAAATGGTTCAATCAAACGTTTGCGTCCCAATAACCGGAGGAAGAATGAGAGCGCTGACGACTTTGGAGACTTTTCCTTGAGCTCAGATGTGGATTGTGCATCAAGTTGTTGGTCAGTGATGAGATTGTTTGATGATGCATCAGCAAAAATTGGTCCAGAATCAGAATTTTGAATAATTTCTTCAATAATTTCAGAAAATTGATCGGATGCTGTGTCCTCATTGAGATCCAAAGCTGTCAATAAATGGTCGATGTTGTTTATCTGACCAGTTGTTTGAAACGGTTGAGGATTATCCAATGCTTCATTGAATTTGTTGATCAATTCATCAACAACATCATCAATATCAGCTGCTACATCAACATCCTCACTCGGATCCATTTTCTGTGAGTGATAATCAATTTTTTACAACACATAACCAATAAAAAAAGCATAAATTCACTTTCATTATGAATATTTTATCCTCACACTTATAAATTTGATGAATTTCTCCTGATTTTGTTGACAATCCCACTGTTGATTTTGCGACAAAATACTCAAACCAAACACATAATTAACATCTGCACATCATAATGTCGTCCAAAAGTACAAATATGAGTGGTAAATAAATTGATCATTAATAACAATTTAATTTTGAAAAAAGCCAAATTTTTTTACGCCCAACATGTTTGGACGTGTTTGAATTCATTCAACCACTGCCACATAAACTCGTATCATTTGTCATAATGGCGTGTTGATCGTTTCTCTTTTCTTCTTCATTTATTTTTCAATAATTTTCTCTTTTTTTTTTCTCTCCCATAAATTTATTCGTTTGTCGTGATAAAAAGAGACGGAATAAAACATAAATAATTAAGTACGTACATAATATTCATATCTATTTGACATTAATTACATCTCGGGGTAATAAATTAAATTTTTCAAGTGCGATGAAGAAAAAAAAGAGTAAATTAAAATTAAGATAATAATAAT
>JABMBR010009103.1:0-47154 GCA_018881525.1 Meteorus sp. PSUC_FEM 10030008 | reverse complement strand
CTCTTCCGATCTTATTTATTTATTTATTTATCTATCTATTTATACATGAATACTTTCTGAATGAGTAGGTTAAGTCAATGAACCGCCCTTATATGAGAATATGAAAATTTGTTCCTCCTGCTCACATTGCTCTATCAATTAAGTAACTTTAAAAATCATTGAATTTATAACACCGCAGATATTTTGAACAAAAATAAATTTCAGGCTGTATTATTAATCGAAAGTGTTCTTCTACTCAATCCACGATATTGATTAATCCATTTTTGTATGGAGAATCGGTAGAAATCCCGGGCTTTCTTGACTGAATACGGATCCGCACTATTTGCGCTTCGTAAATCAAGATGATGTGCACCTTCTGGAATTATCACAGCAATCGCTGATTCGGATAAATTTTGTAAAACACCTCCACTTGACCATGGATCCAACAATCCATTACTAAAAATGATATTCGTTGCAGTAGATAAATCAGAACATCCATACGTCTCACAAATGAGATACGGTTTTGGGGTAACATTGTACATCTCGTGACAATCTTTAGCGTACTCTTCAAAATTCCACGCTATAGGCTCAAACATGTCATTTGTTCCATCAGAACACATTGGCATCACCATTTCAGTACAAGCCTGATAATTCCAGCCTGCTGTGCCGAGAGATGGTGAAGCGTCTTCCGTCTGAACGCAACTGGTTTTTCCAGTATAATTTGTATACACATTAACTGCGCTGTTCAGCGCAAGCAGGAGTTCCTTATCGGAGTGAGTGTCATTACTGAGATGTTTACAAAACTCCTGTGAAGAAATAAAAAAGGACTTGGATATCGTTGCTCATTCGATCGACTGATTCATTGTACTCACCGCAACTGGAAACGCTGGAAGTGGTGCAAGAAAATCAGATGCATATGGATAATTCACCATGGCCAAATTTACATACAGATTGCTTAACCAGTTTTTCATCATCGTTACGTCGTTTGTGTTATTAAGTGGTTTACACAACTTCCATGTGCTTGACAACCATTTCCTGCCATCGGCTAGAACCATGAAATTTTCAAATACCAGGATACCGGGATAATATTCAAAATCAAGAGAGTAAATCATCATCATCACCATTCGAAGTTAGGTTTTCTATAGCGTTCCACGATTTACGAATTAATTCCGGGCATTTAGCATGACCTGCTTTAAAATCTGATGTTACAATACGATTAAACGCTTGGCAATCAGTTATACCAGTGAATTGCAATATTGGCGCAGACGCTGCAATTGCTCTACAAACAAAAAACATCTCATGATACTGCACAATAATTCAGCAGAGTGTCTTCTTATTTTCAATTACTATACTTTTTTGAGGACATACCCTTGGACTATATGTGGATATTTCATACGAAACCAAGCACTCAACATTCCTCCATAAGAACCACCAAAGACAATTACCGGACTGTCTTTCATTTTTGGATTAGATCTGAGATGTTGTATGAGATCAACATAGTCTGCTAATGCTTGTTGCGATGTAAGGTAACCTAATTTTTCAGTATTTGAAAAAGATTTGTTGCCATATGGCATTGATTCACCGTAATATCTATGTTCGGCAAAAATGATCAATGCACCAAAATGTGGTGCAATGTCCCATATGAAGCCCTGTAACAATTGGAAAAAAATTGTCTGTCAATTCATAACCAGACTCAACCTGTTTATGATGTAGGCATACTCACAGTATTTTCTGCAAACAATTCAATTGCTCCTTCATTACCAGTATAGAAAAATATTGGTGCATTATCTTTCTCAACGTATGAATTATTTATCAGATATCGCAGTTGGAATGTATCATTCAAGGAAAAACTGAAGTGATCAACCTGTTGGAAATTACATCGAATGATTAATCTTGGCAGTTTTTTATTTTGTATTTAATCACTTCAAAACTGCCTTTACTCACCGGGACTGTAAAATCCTTCACTGTATATTTATATCCTATTCCTTTCTTGACATCTCCAAAAGGTTCATCGTGAAACATTCTACGAGTTACATCAAATGAAAAAATTCCAACCACCCATTGCAACAATAACACGGTAAAGATTGTTGTTACGTTATGACGCATCATCATTGTAAACGGTGGTGATGTTTACCAAACGATATCTGGCCTCTGACTGACTCCCTTGTAAGACTACTGATAAACCCTGGCGAACTCCTTCCACACTTGCCTTGTGGAATCGAAGTGCTAGCAGTAATTAGATATATTGTCGTAACTTAATCATACGTTGATAACAATATTAAATAAAACATCATCCATGTCACTTTCTAATTGTTGAGAGTATTGTTCGATGAAATTTTATTTACACATTAACAAGTTGCAAAGATTTTTCACGATCAATCACAACAGATAATTGACGTGTCTTATAGGTTGTTAATAGTAATATCGAATTTTATTTTAATTAAAGGAAACTAATAATCTCCTGGATATAAAATACTCGCTACAATTATTCATATATCTACGAATAAATGTAGTGAAATTAAGGATGTAACATTTTGTTGTAACCACATAGATCATGATGATGATTCGTATAACGAGCATGGGCCGAAGCTGTTAGGGCGATCATATGGGTCCGGGGTGTACAAAATGGGAGCGAGCGTGGATAACTAGCGAGTTGGAGGTCGGAGGAGTATATTGGCCATTTCCGCAGGAAGTTCTAGGTAACCTGTAGCGGCCATTGAGATTGGGATTTGAAACCTCAACAACTCATGCTCATCGTTTTATAATTTTTCCAAAATTTTTCAATAGTCACCTACCATCATTCATTGACCAATTAAACGATTAATTATCAGTTGATAATTATTTCAACTCTGCGGGAAATGTTAACGCATGAAATACTGCAAATTTAATGCTATTTGTTTGCACAATTAGGAATTTTGTTACGCATATTTAACGTTGGGAATTGTTTCGATTTTTATGAGAATTGTCTGGAATGAAGAATTGTTGCATCGGTAATTTTTCTTATGTGTTATATAATATTCAAGTGGAGTAATAAACATCTCAGTATTGAGTAAAGTTTGTTTGTGGTTTGGATAAGGCAAAATAAGTAATAAAAATCGAAAGTTTGTTCAGGTCGATCAAATAAAAAATATTCAGTTTATCCAATGATGTTAGAGATAATCTTTTTCACATAAAGCCACGATGTGCCCATCTCTCATTCAACACAAATAGATACCTGGTCAACACCCATCCTGTTGTAAATGAGAGTTAGAACGCCCGCATTCCTATTCACTTATTCTTTTCCTCGTAGTGGAGGATGAAATACATCATCTACAATTCGATGCGCATATTTATTTTCATCATGTCTCCATATCTAATACAAAAATATAAAATCCATTCATCTTACATATCAATTAAATTATTAATAAATCGTTTTGGCATTTCAATTTTTTTATGAAGTCTTCCATGAACTGTTTTTAAATTTGTCCATACGAATTTCACAATGACGAAAATAAGTTTTGTGATGAAAAAAAAATTAGTTCTCTCCAGTTGTGTCGCATATTATTTTGAAACGACTAAACCTCTTGGGTTATCGCAAACGAGTAATCGACAGTCAGTCGCGCGCTACACAATAGATGATGGATGTTTTATATTTATAGAACACCCTCGAACGATTCTTCAATGTGTACACATTGTCCATTCTATCGTGCATAACAAACGTAAAAATAACATAAAAAATATCCTGCCATAAGAATGCAAATAGATTTCTCATGTCTGACTATGTAAAAATTATTAAATTTGATATGAAGATCTTAAAGCTCACTGTTGATATTTACTCGCTTTGGACATAGACGACTATCTTTATTTGTTCTCGTTGGTGATCCTGAATCCAAACCTACCACAAATAATTTTTCTTTTATCATTGAATCAACATATCAATATTTAACTTGAGAAAATATATTTATGATCACATCATAACAATGAATGTCAAGATGAATGAATTTCTATTGAGTGATGAAGGAGACGCCGCCAAGTATTGGAATTGAACAAAATATATTATATTAATAATGGTAGAGGGCACGTGCGAACAAATGAATGAAAGGTTTACGAGGATAGTAAAAGAACGGGTCAATTTCTCAATTGACCAGTGCTCTCACTCTCTCATGACTTTTGTATGTATAGTCAATCAGCATGATTTGAATTTGTGAATTTTATTAGGAATAAAAAATGGAATAACAAGTTCCAATTGATAAATTATTTATTAAACCGAGAACCTTCGATGAGCAGTTGGAAATGCTGAGTTTCCAAACGAAAAAATGTTCTTGAACTTCACATACTTTTCCTCCACGGATTCTTTCATAACTTGCATAAATTTGTGGTTGTACGATCGAACGATGATTTTGTTAATCGAACTGAGAATTATTCATTGATAATTTTGATTCAAACGATTGAATCATTCACGAAAGATGATTCATACTTCTTTCCAACGTTCAAGTTTCTACGAATTGCTAATTCATTTCTATGAATTGTCTGATCAATGTTAGAATATAAATGTGTGTTGATAATCAGAGTGCAATAGTTGATGATTTCAATGTCAACGAGAAATGATCATCTTTTTCAACACATCAATTACACGTCAGAAATGGATAAATCCCCAGCAACTTAAACATTCAGCTATTGAATTAAAAAATATTCCATTCCGCATACCACAATACTTAAAAATCAAACAATTCCGTTAACATAACCTTGAAAGTCTGCAATTTTTACAACAGCAACAATACTTCAATACTTTTTGGATAAAATTTGGATGAACATGAACTGTTTCTCCATATTCATTCATGGAATCATTCACCATGACAATTGTGAGGGTCTATGTATCACCATTCGATATTGTCCTCTAGACTGTTGGTCCGAGGGTTGTCTCGCACTGTCGGCGCTACTACCAAGTATCATACGTACTTATATCCACTATGTAATACGGCCACTACCAAAAAGGGCTGCTCATGACGAGTGAAAGAGATAAGGGTATTGTGGTGGGAGTATGTCGAGTGTTTGTGGCCACTCGTAGTCAGTTGCTCTTATGCTCGCCAGCATTGAACAACCCACTGACAGAGCGAGAGAGAAATAATAGACTACGCGCGCTCTTCAGCCGCTCACGCCCGATGCTTCCGCAGCATCGTCATGTTGTCGCGCAATAACGATTCAAAAATGTATTATGAATGTTAATCGAATATTTTTTTTTTCTAGTCAGTTTAAGTCGGACATGACACATTGATGCTAACACGTGACAATTGTTTATCAATGATTATCAGCGAAGCAGTTGAGATATAGAAAAATCAAGCAACAAACATTGCATCAGTGGAAAATATTTCCATTTTATTTACTGGTTTTATTTGTTGGTTAAATTCGATGACTGATTGTGAACAGTTAATGATGTGTTTTATAAAGTGTGGATATTTTTTTGTTCTTCAAGTGACATGTTGACAATTAAAAGAAGTGGATGACAGTTGGATTGGCAATGGAATCGCAAAGCTGATTATTTTTGTTTGGATTACTTGCCCTATCATTTTACTGTTCCGATTCATTTATGACGACGCGATTCTTCAATCGCGCGTTTAATTGAACAGATATTATGTTAACGAAGCAATTATGCGGTCTGCTGAAGGTGTTGATAATGGTGATGAACACCGTGGCGTTATTGCCAGAAGATTTAAACGAACAGTCACTGATAACTGGAAGTCTGCAAGAAGATTGTGCGTCTCGTTGTCCCGACTTGGATTTCAATCAGGTGAGAGTTTAGTTTGGATTTGTTTTCAGTCATCTCACCCTCCACATTATTGTTTTGATTGATTCGAATGAATTTACATTTTTATGATGATAGGAACATGGTTTATTATAAGATGAGAAAAATTTATTCTGCGTCGAGTATAAAGTTCATCAAATCATTCATTTGTTGACTGACAAGACAGGGTACATGTGAACATTTCATATATTTATATTTGTTTATTGATTCCTATTATTCGCGAAATCAAAAGAAACAAGAATGCACTTAACACAATGATGGATTGTGACAAAAAACTAACGCAAGAAAAATTATCTTCTGACGTGTTAAGAGGGTTGATAGCCTTTCATACGAAAGATGAAATGAAATGAAGAGAAAGAAAAAAAAAAGGAATGAACATTAAGATAATTTTCTTCGTATTCAATTTCAATTAATGTTCATTCCTCGTGAATAAATATCGCACTTTCAGATCAATTGTATTGTATACAAAGTCAATGATCATAATTCTTCAATTTATTTATTCGTTGGAATTCTTTTCTTTGCCATGTCAAACATGAGATGATGATTATTCGCATGACTGTGAACTCGCACGTGTAGAATTCTTTTTTCTCATCATCATACCAAAGTTTTGAGAATGCGGCCGCTGACAAATAAAAATCAAGAACAAAAATATGACCGAACAACGAAGGACGTATCAATTTAGTTTGACTCTCCAACCAGACTGTACTGTCCATTAATTAACTTAACTACACGACGGCGCATCAACCGCCGACTATATAAGGCACAATAGATCTCATAGTAAACCAAGATACAAAATATTAATGCCAAGTGTGCAACTGCTACCGTCTTATTCCCGCCTACTTCTAACAGCAAATTTATTCAACGTAAAATAATAAATAACAAATGAATTCACATGAAATATATTCGCGCATAATACTGATGTAAATGTTGCTCTCAGTGTAATTTTCCTTTTTATTTTATTTTTTCACTGCCACACACATCACGATTCAAAATAGTTTACATAACTCCACGCTCAACGCACATGAAAATTGTTGTCTTCACATATATATTGCAATATACATTGCGCTTCGGTTGAATTTCTCAATACAATTATAGAATTTATTCAACTGTAACTTCTCTTCATCAACAACACACTTCATCATAAATTATTGTTAGTGGCTATCTGAAAAAGTGGGTGAAAAAAAAATTGAATTTGATGAAAACATTTCAATTATCTGATAACATATCGTAAGATATTTGGGCATTGGTCCAAGTCCCCATACATATTTACATATTTTTCTTCATCCACATTACAACTTATCTCAAAACATTATTCTCCAATCATCAATCAGTCGTGCTGTGGATAATTCTCACATGTTTCGTAATAAAATTCATGATATTTTTACTAGTAATGTCATCTATATTTTGATGATAAATTATCTCACTGAATTCAATAAACAAATATACATAAATGTACATGAATATTTTTACTCATTCACATTAAATAGAAAACGGAAAATTGATGAAGGATATGATTGTAGTAAAAATCATATTGAGACGACCAAAAGAAAAATGAAAAGATGAACCATGTTTGAATGCAATGTTTATACTACGATGGCGCCGGTTCCATTTCGTAAACAAGAAATTGTATAGAGAAAAAACATGTAGTTGAGACGTTTAATCACAACTTGACGTGAACTGATACCACTGCGTGACCCGCAATGTTAACTTGCATAAGCTAATTTATAGAAAATAAATATCGTTCAATACTCTATTACATTAAAAATTAGCGATAGCCTCGTGTCTTTATTCTATTTGTTTTCCTCTCATCCATTTTTTTCCTGTTAGTTTTATTATATTTTTCCCTTTCATATTCTCTAAAGTAATTTACAAAAATTGCCTCATCTCATAACTGATGTTGACCTAAAATCAACAACACGAACGATGCAAATATAGACATGGCAATAGGTATTATATGCAACACTATACACCGGCGTGTGACAATCAACTTCCTGCTAGGCTACATCCTCTCGCCAATAATATACGTATATAAATATATATATATGTGTGTGTGTGTGCTATACACGTAGGGTCAACTAATATGGAATACTGAGGATCCAACACTGCTATTTCACCGTTTTTCATCAGTAAATTCAACGCATTCATTAATTTTTATTAAATGTTTGCGCAATCGAAGGAATTTCGTGTATATTGGGGTCTTTTTTTGGAAATTCATGTGGGATATGCCATCATGCGTATTTTCAAACAGACTGATGGTATTAATTTTATTATACGGGTGACCGGGCAATTTTCAACCATTCGTCCCTCATAATTCGGCCACTTTGTGAATTTTTACAATTAAAAGAAGGGTCGTATGTGTTGGGTATGTGTGTGGTGAGATCAAATACGTTAAATATTTGCTTCGATGCTATGGGATTCTTACAATGGCTAAGCGTCTTTTGTTTTGTTTCTGTTTGGAACTCATTGCAAAGATTCATTTGAGGTTGATGTCATTTACGCGAATTGATACGGGATAGAGTCGAATGTTTTACTATTTCTGACTAAAATTCGCAAATTTTTGTCACCTGGAATGGCGAGTCTTCAGTTAGATTGGTTCGATCGTGAATTAATTGAAGAAATGCAATAAGCATTTGAGAAAACTTGATTGGAATGAAATGTTGATGATAAAACTGAGAATGTTCCACAGTTTGCTCGTGTAATTTTTTGAATTGATGATGAATTCAATCCCCACTCGAAAAATTGGTGTACTGAAACCCTGAATTGACGAGGAAGTCTGTGAAGTTGAATAACAGCTTCATTTTCAATCCACTAATTCAGAATGAAACTTGAAATACATTTCATGGTCATAGTAAATTTGATAACAAATCATGCGGAAGTTTAATTCAACTTCATTCACGGTTGACATAACTTCACAATATTTTGTCCTAAATCCCTCCAAGTGATTCACACATTGTGATTCAAGTCCTGTTTCATATGAATTCTCAGTCATTTTATTCTAACTTAGCGGCACAATGAACAGTATCATCTGGATATGCATCGCGCCTGTGTTGATACATGAGATAAAACATATGGGAGAGGTTAGAGCTAAGTAGATTATTGAAAACCCGTCTACGAAATTCATTGTCTCATTTATTCTCATAAATTTGGGTGCTGAAAGCCACTGAATTTATCGCTTATTTTTCACTATTCATAAGGCAGATTATAAGACTTACAAATTGTAGAACACAAATTAATAGGATAATAAAATTGTTGGTTTAATGTGATGAAAATAGTGATCGTAAATTCTAACACGCAATAATCCTCAGATGATATCAATAATTACAAACAAGAAATATGAAAATTGTAATTTTTACAAACTTGGTTATACCAGTCGTTAACCACTGTCTCTTTTATTTAATGTTCATAAATATTCCATGGTGAAAAAAAAAATATAATGATGAGATCTCGTCGACGTTGGGTTTATTGTGGTGAAATAAAAGTCACACCACAAACACGCAGGCGAATATATATTGTGTTTCATCGTCCAAACCTTCCGGCGGTCATCCAATACCGTGCGAAGCTTCATCATCAACCATCGAGACTATGGGCATTAAATTTTTTTCATCACTTTTTTCCGACAATATGAAATATACGAAATGAATGGAGTTCCACAATGATTTGTGGTTAGGAATAATAATGAACGGTGTTGTGGTTAGCGATACTCATCTAGGAGACAACACGTCCACAGAAGACACAGGATTCAACTTGTTTCGTTGTAGAAGTCAACAAATAAATAAATAAGAAATTGGTGGATGTGTACGGTCTTCGATTTGAGGAATAGTTGGGCTTCGCAAGCGTAGTTCTGCATCAGTAGCCGTATAATGCATATCAGGAACCTTGAGCATGAATTTAAGATTGTAACGAGCAACAGTTGTGTGTTCTCAAGCGTAACGAAGACGTTGAATACGGACGTACACCAGGCCGAACAGGTATACAAGATAACCTCATTAACTTCACTTTTAATGTGTTTCCTTTTCCGTATTAAATATTCCTCTTTTTGTTTTTGTTATTTCCGTGATAGAAACCTGCGCATCAATGCATTTTGAAGACATTCAGCCCTTACAAAGTGTCCGGAAGTGTAAAAAGAAATTTCACACAAAGACTGAGAAGTCTGTGCTTGAGAAAAAAAAATGCCAACTCACTTGGAACAACGAAATGACTTTGGCGCGGCTGTTTTCAATAGAAATGAAAATAAAAAAAAAAGCCAGAGAATAAATTAAAACGCTTGCACCCTTCGAAACTCTGTAAATTGTTTCATCCGGTTCAATTGCTAACCCTCGGGACCTAAAGCGTGTCGTTATGATAAATCGGTTGAATATAAAATCCGGCCTGAGGGGAACACACACGATCGTAGTGATAAAATAAAATAAATAAATTGTATTAAAAAAACGGTTTGTGTGACAGCATGTAATTGCAGTTGAATGTCAGAAATTCACTTCCGGGACACAGGTGTATAAATATGTGTAACATACCAAACTTCCGATTACTAAAAAGTGAAAGAGAAATTCTTTCATTTTTTAATCATTTCCGAATGTTGAACAACCACGATTCGTTGCACATATTCATCGTTTGCATTATAAATTCCAAAAGCAGGGTGTGAATCGAAGCGTGAGGTACTGTAGACTACTTTGGACATTTGAACCCCATGAGAATATTTCATGTCCATTTTGTTGTTCCCATACTTTGTCAATAATCCCAACTCAACAACTCACATTGAATTAATTTTTTCCATCACACCTCATAACAATGTTGAATTTATTTTTTTTTGATTACAGAATCGGACAGATGACATTAGCTTGGAAGTCGGATGTGGAGTGAGATGTAAAATAGAACAGGTAATCAAATAAACAATAAAATATATAAAACATTAGACATTAAATTAATTAATTGTTGTACCCATGGGGTCAATTGACTTTATTAGAATCAACAATTAATTATTATTTGTGTTATAAAATTTATAAGAGGGAAATGTCATGTATATGGGCAGTAAAAGAATCGTGTCTGGACGATTCGGATGACAATATCATGGGCCAGTATATCAAAGAGAATAAGAATAACCCGGACGGTCCCTCGCGGTGCTAATGACAGAATATCCGGTCCGTCGTGGTTGGGAGGACAGTTTTACGGGGTGTGCGCGTCCATACGCAAAAGTAGGGAGACTAAACCCGTCACTATAAACAAATAAAAACAAACTCCGATCCTCATCAACGCACAAGTAGGTATGTAAGGCACTTGAATGATTGTACGTACGAATAAAACAAAAATCGCCTGGCCCATACGCTATGTATGAATATATATGTACAAATATGTGTAGGGCTTCGTGCGTTGGTAAATTGGATTGCGTACAAGTGTAGCCTTTAACGGATGTCATCAAATTGACGTGCGACCCTGGATTCTGCTTTGATATATATATATGTTTATAAACATGCTACGGAAGTTGAGAACAAAAAAAAAGTTACTGGCCCATTATAATTTAATATTGGGAATTGAATTGTGTCGCTTTATTGTTGGAATTTCGCAAACTTTCTGTGTTTCATTCACCATGTTGTGTTATATTTTGATAAATTTTACTCATTGTTCATAAAAATTAATTCTCTTTATGAATTATATCATAAAAATTTTGTTTAAATTGTGGATTAGCGCTGATGAACCGACCTGATATTTTTTATATCAGTTGGATGGGTAACTAAGCCACATTTGATGGTTTGATATATCTAATGAGGATGATTTAAGATCAATAATGCATGAAGATGAAGAAATGAGAAACGATGTAAAATCAGTTGATGGTTTCAAGATATTGAATATAAAAGTGATGAATTAGTTTACTTAATGGGATGGAGGCTGTGTTGATGAAGGGCTTGGGGTATAAATGTTCGTATGCATGAAGGGTTCATGTAAACGCGTGTGGAGATTTTAATGAGGAAGTGAGAAATTAACGGACGGTTGACAATCCGCAAGTCCACAGTGTTTCATTTCTTTTTTTCTCTCCCTTGACTTCCTTTCTTTTTTTCATTTCAATTTTTGTTCTGTTTGTTTAATCAACATTCGATGACATATTAAATACAAAATGAGATTATGAACATTTGGTTTTGCAATAAATTTAATCTAAAATGTCTATTGATAAAATTTGTAACGGTTGGAAGGGCGATTATGAAATCCTAATCGTTAAGTATATGATAAAAATTTTGATATGAATGTGAAACTAACATTTTGGCATGATAGAATTATTTCATTAACATTTTTATCATTTTGGGTATGGGGTCCGTGTGATTCTTTTTTTCTCTCATCAGCTACTGGTGTCACATCAATATACTGTGACCCAAGCGATACCCTCGTAGCGCAATGTGTTCTTTAAGAAAAGATATCGTGTAAAGTTGAAGTAACTAACCAAATTCTGTTGATACAAACACTTGAAATTTTCCTGCTATTTATTCAACCAAGAATTAATGTAAATAATTGGCCATATGTTTGGGGTTTATGTGCCACCCTACAGAATGGTCTGTTGGGAATTGAAGGTTTATCAGTGCAATGTCAAGTGACACTCTTGAAACTAAATAAATAAGTCTATGCTCTGAGTTTATTGTACGTCATCATTCAAGTTCGCTGCACTTTTCTGCGGCCAGTTACCGTTCAATTCCTACGTGTTATATTTAGTTCAATGCAATTGTTTTAACCAAGGTCGTACTAAAATTATTACCATCATTACCAATGGGCTCTATGTAGAGTTTCATCATTAAAACTATCAACACTTGAGTTGAATTATTGAAATGAAAAAATTAATGTTGGATGAAGCCAACCAATTTTGTGATTTTTCATCTTGACAAAGTATATCAAATGGGTAAAAATGTCAAATGAAATTGAACAATCAAATAATTTATAACAATCAATTACCCATTCTCACTTGTTATTACCAACTGTAATTGCAGACAATCACCAATTTCACTCAAACATTTACACATTAAGAAATTAATCTTGACACAGATCAGGAAAATGATCTCGGAATATTTATCTATCTCAAATGATTTCACTCAAGATATTTATTTCGATTTACCCTCCCAGGACATCGCTGAATTAAATTCAAAGTTCATTGTAATGATTATACATGGCCATGAATAATATCACAATGAAAACGAACCAGTCATTGTGGCAGATGGATCCAACAGTCATTTTTTTCCCTCTTCCACCTTTTACCGAGGGCGTATTCTTCAAACCTCTTGAGTGTCATTATAGAAGTGTTTCAACTGTATCAGCACCACTTCAAGTCCACCGCAACGTCATCATCAGCACAACCTTTTTATCTCTGTGAAAATCATGATGATGTTTTCCCTCATTTCCGTCATTTCTGTCTATTCTTTTATAAATATAAGAGATAATCGTCAACTTCCTCTTCTTCACGTCGATCTGTTAAATTGCAATTCGCAAATCCATGTCGTGCGATGGTTATGAGTATATGTAGTCGTTTTTCTTGTGTCTTATATGTTCGTATATTGAACGTAGGCGTTACATACACGAGGCACGTGCCACATTGGTCGTACTGCGGACGGTCCATCTTAAAAAATTATCCTCTCATTTGCGACTAACTCGAATGAATTATGTCACGATCCAGTCATTATTTATATATACATATGGTGTTTGTCTATATCTATATTAATCCCTGTAACAGATTAAACAATCGTTTTTATTTATTGTCCTCTGGTTATTGGATATTTTGATAAATTCCAAATTATTTCGTTCACTTTTTCAAATATTTTTGTGCAATTAATTTTTATTGGAAGTTATTGAGTACGTGTATGATAGCGTAGCTATTCAATATAATTCTGGATTAAAATCCCACGCATATAATTTCGCTTGAAATTCCTCCATTGTCTCGCGCTACATTCAATGATGAACATTTGCTATATAACAACTCACAACTTCTCTGTTGGTTTTGTGCTTGCGTCATATGATATGGAATCTCTTGGTGTTTGAATGTAACGTTTTATTCATGCAATGAGATGTGCGTGAAATTCTAGTTAAATTGACCGAGGCGGAATGAAAGCGAGGGAAAAAAAAATTGTTGAATTATATAAATGGTGAACTGATTAAAATAGGCAAATGGAATAGGAAAAGACATTTATCAATGAAATTATTATGAAATAGTTGAAGAATTTGAATGTACGGAAGTGTAGAAGGAGAGAGTTTGAACGTGACAGGCCAAATGATGCCATCCATCATTTAACTTCTAGGGATAAGACGACCAGGGATCAGACACTCTTGATAAAATGAACGGTATAATTATTTTCATGGGGCTTTTCAACTTCACGAGAATTGAATGAAATTATTTTTTTTTATTCAATTCCAACGCATATTCAATTGAAATTCCTGAAATTTTTACCATTTGTCTGATTTTATGATATTGTTAATGATATTTCATTTATTTTTTATTTTTTAGTGCGAAAAAGGATGTGCAGCATGGGAGCAAGCACTCGAAACAAGTTGTCAATCGATATGTGTAAGTTGAGAGCATTTAATTGTAAGAATGAAAATTGAATTAAAATTATAAAATCAATTAATGTCTACTATTAACATTTTTTTGTTTGTTTCAGAATGGGACCCAAGAGTTACTACCACCGAAAGAACTGTACTGTGTTCTTGGTTGTCATGATGCATTGAATCGTTACTTCCAACAACTTAAAGGTATTCTATTGACTACGTGAATAGAAGTGAAGATGAGGAAGTCCACTAAAAATCAGCAAATTCTTCTTCATAGCGATTTTTTGTTGAAAACTTGAGGTCTTCTTCGTCATAATGGTCAAAATTACTATCATCTCCTGAATCTTTGCACGGTGGTAAATATGTGGGTTGAACTTTCCGGTTGTAGATGAGGTTCCAATCGATTTTATGAAACCACGAATGTCTTTTGATATCTTCAGCACCATCTTTAAGATTTCCATAACGCCTAGTTAAATCCACTTGAAGAATATTCTTCAGTATGTCTTTGAGATCATCACCAAAATGTGACGCAAATTTGAATTTACCAGCAATTATTTTCTCGTAAATTTTCATTGGATCAGAGGAAAAAAATGGAGCGTAACCAGCATTCATTTCGTATATTAATATACCAAAACTCCACCAGTCAGCTGAAAAGCCATAACCCTTTGATAGAATAATCTCTGGTGCCATGTAATCTGGTGTACCACACAATGTCCATGTTCTCCCATCAATCATCTTGCAAAATCCAAAATCAGTTAACTTAAGATAACCTTCACAGTCCAACAAAATATTCTCTGGTTTCAAATCGCGATAAATCAAGCCACAGTAGTGTAAATATTCAAGTGCAAGTAATACTTGAGCTCCATAAAACTGAGACACTTTCTCTGAGAACTTCCCTTTCCGTCTCAAAACTGTGAACAACTCACCACCATTAACAAATGGTAACACCATATACAAATATGTATTGTCCATGAAGAAATATTTCATTGAAACAACAAATGGATAATCTAACGACTGAAGTACTCTCTTTTCATTTCGCGTATGTTCAATTTGTTTAGTTTTCACGAGCTTGCTCTTGTCCAATATTTTCATAGCATAATACATGGAGGTTGGTTTGTGTTTGACGAGCATTACGCGTCCGAATGCACCAACACCAAGTGTTCTTAATGTATCAAAATTTCCAATCTTTACATCGGCACTTGATTTTATATTCTGTTTCCATTTATCTTGAAACTCCAACTTCAGACGATCTAATAATATTTTATATTCCTTGGAATGGTTCGTTTCTTCGGGTGCATTGATTTTTTCTTCGTTCACTGGCACTGCATCTTTCAATTTGGATGATATACTTCCTGAGCGTACACTCGATCGCATAACGAATCAAGTCCGTTACGCTAAATCAATTAAACACGATAACACACGAATACAGTTAGAGAGTTGAGGAATTGGCTCACTCCCCCGTTGAACTGGATAATCGACGTTGACAGTCTATTGTCGATGAAATCCTGTGTCAATCGCAATGAAAAACCATTTATATATTGAATTGACTTAAGTAATTCATCTATCAGAGTATGCCATCAATAAAACTGATGAATAGTTTTCTCAAAATGTATCAAAGTCCACACGGTGTGACTTGCTTTGATATATTTTTGCACTTCGTTGTTTCATAAATTGTTTTTTGTTTATAGCGGAAATAGGTGTCCCACAAGCACCAGCTCTCGTTGCTGATTCACTGACAGCAACATCTTTACGGCTTGAGTGGAAGGGGATTGACATCAAACAACGAGCCGCTGGTATTTCTTATCTTGTTCAATGGCGATATGAAGAATTAGCAGCAACTTGGCAATATTGTCGCAATCAATCGTGGGGTGAAGATGATCAAATGCTCGTTGACAATCTTCAACCCTATACCAAATACAGAGTATGTCTATATTAACAAAATTATTTGCAAAGAGAATACTTAAAATTATTTATGAAAAGATATGCGAGGAAAATAAACACTATTGGATTTTAGTTCCGCGTTGCGTTGCTATTGAAATCGTCGCATCACAATCCAGAGCCAATTGTTTCCGCGCCCAGCGTTGTAATATTAACATTGGCAGCAGGAACACCAACCTCAGCACCGGTAATTGTAAGAGCAGCAGCAGTCGATAGTTGCCGTATCTCTGTTTCTTGGGAACCAGGACCTTTTCCCAATGGTCCAATTTTGTCTTATGTGTTGCAATTGCAAGGGGCAGATTATTCTCTGCTCAATAAGGTACACGCCACGCCAGAACTCCATTATGTGATATGAAAGAGCAATTGTATATAAACAAGAATTGTATTCCCGATATTTTTTTTCTTGCTATTCTTTCTGTTTTCCTTTTTGTTCATAATGAATCTCTCTGACAAGTGTAAATATTTCTGTTACTCTTATGCAACTGTAAGCACATTTATTTTCACGCCATTAATAATTTACCGCTGGTTCGGCAATCTGTCTTTAACTTCAATTCTGCACTGAGATTGAACATGAATTTACTAATAAGTCGCTCTGTACTGTGGTGCATCGCTTAATTTGCATGATCATTGAATAATCCGATTACGTAACGGTTCTGGAAGAGAAATTACTAACATCACCCAGACTTGCCCGAACCAGAGAGTACATAGAATAGTCACAGTAGTTTCTGTCTAGAATTCGTTGCGTTTCTGGCATGGCGTCCTATTTTTTTACTGTCTAACAGGGAATGCAGTGAATGGGAATCAAATGTGGATGAACAAATTGATGGAGAAATGTATGCTCATGTCTGGTTGTAAGATGAATTGTGAATTATCATTTTTATTTGTTTTCAATTCAGGACATACCTGCATCCGAGAATACTGATCACTATATGTTCCAAAATTTGAAGCCGAATCAAAACTATTCAGTTAGTGTGTCAATGAGAAATGCCGTTGGTGACGGTCCACCAGCGGTTATTTACATAACAACACCCTCTGAGCCAGCTGGTATGAGAATGAGCATTTGAAATATTCACTTTTTATCAGAAATAAATGCCGTAGATAAATTGATTAATCAATCAATCCGTGATTGATATTTTTCAGTGAAAGATACTCAACAACCGATATTAATTCTTGGTGGTGAACGTGTAGTGATGAAACAAGGTGCTGATATGCTCGATGAACCAAGCACAATTTATCACACAACTAGTCGTATACGTGGTGTTGCAATTCACGTTGCCTCCGCTCAATTGTTTGTCTCAGATGCAATGGGTTATGTTTATCGTACGACAATTTTAGAAAAATCTGAACCAATTGTGGTATTACGACCTGAACAGGCGAATTTTAAACCATTAAGCCTGTCAGTAGATTGGCTCAACTCACATTTGTATATATTGGGTGAAGTTAATCATGCAACGACCGTGTGGCAAATAGCACGATGTAATTTAGATGGTAAAGGACTTACAATTGCCATGGCAGGATTTTTGACACGGCCATCACATATTGAAGTTGATCCATATAATGGCTATTTATTCTGGGTGACAAGAGGTGGATTATTCCGATTGGATTTGGCTGATATCAGTAATGGAATCAAACATGAGATCCAACCGTATTCAATTCTCGAAGATAAACATCTTGGTGCATTTACAGTTGATCACACGAATTTTCGTTTACTTGTACCTGATCATGCTCAAAATACTGTCATATCAGTTTCTCTTGATGGTCGAGAAGTTCTTGATTTTCGTGCCAACACTCAACAGCCAAAATTCACCAATGTTGTTTCCCTGGCAATGGCTAATGGTCTTTTTTATTGGACAAATGGCGAAGAGGTATTGACCGAGGGTTATCATTCAGGACAAAACCGTTATTTTCACAATGCATATCCGGACCGATCTGATGGATCGTTTGTCAGTGTGAATGTTCTAATCGATTCGAGTCAACCAGTTCCAGTGCCGGTTAATCCACCGACAGGTGTTCAAGCTGTGCTCGGTGCAGAGAGAGCTAAAGTTTCATGGCAAGCGCCACATTTGTTGGGCGGACAGGGTAAAGGGGCATGGCAAAATTGGTCATACGAATTAGAAATAAGAGACGAGGCCACAGGCGACGTTGTGAGACAACGAGAAATAGCTGGTTCTTCCCATACAGTTTATAATTTGCGTGAAAAATCTGAATATATGATCAAAGCTGCTGCGTATACGGGTGCTGGTAGAGGCCCTTGGTCATCAGAGTTCCGTGGTCGAACATTGAAAGAAAATTCACGTGCATCAATTTTATGGTCGGCAAATGAAGGTTTATTGCGGAGCGATGTTACTGGAGAAAATGTGAATACACTTATATACAAAGAAACTTTGAAAGATATGGATAGTGAATATCATATTGTTGATGTTGGTTGGTACAAAGACCTTTTATATATTGTTGGGAATAATTCTGCATTATATAAATATAATTTAACTAGTCATGAGAAAAGTAAATTGAATATCAATTCTGTGGGGAGTGTGGCAGTTGATTGGATTGCAAAAAAATTATACTGGGCTAATCCAAAGCAGCAAATCATCACACGAGCTAATTTAAATGGTTCACATCAAGAGCCGATGTCAATATTAGCAATTGTCAAGGAATTACTTATTGATTCACAGGAGGCATATTTATATTGGTCAACTGGACATGCTGTAGAAGTTGCACGGTTGAATGGGTTGGATAGACGTTATTATCATTCTGATGAAATATTTAATGGCAAACAGGTGATGGGATTGACATTAGACACTGAAAATCGATATGTATATTGGATTGTGAGAAGTTATGAGAGTGGATCAATTGTTTATCGTGCACCAACGTCGGAGCGTATACCAATGAATCATAGAATTTTGCCAGAAAAAGTATCGTCACTCCAACATCCGAATATGCAAGGACCATTGTGTCATTTCTCGGAACATTTGTTGTGGCTTCAAGATGATAGAAATGCTGTTATAGGTGATCTCACTGGTCAAAATACTGCAGTTATCAATGGAATTAGTCTTATAGGGTTGCATATGGTTGCATTAATGGATCCTGCTCTTCATCAATACCCTGATAATTTAACTTCGGAGACTATATCTGTCATTCCAAGTGCTGTGAAACTCGACAGTATTCGTGTCGAAGGTACTTGGCGGAATTTCAATGTTTCTTGGGATCCAGTTACCAATACAAATTATGGTAATGTTTTTTACGAAGTGAAGTTTGCGGACTATATCAATACGAATTCAAATGCTGAAATAACAATGGAAACGACCATGTCTTACAATAATTCTGAACAAATCCCACCGTATTCAGTACTCGAAGTGACAATTAAAGCTTTCACTTATTGGGGAACAGCATTGCATACACGAAAAATGTTGACATCGCCGCAAAGTGTACCGAGTCAACCGACCAATGTCCGAGCGTTTGTTGAATTCCACCGAACACCCATAAACGAAGAAACTGACATTTTTATAACTTTTCGCTGGGATTTACCTGAATTCAAGAACGGTGTGATCAATGGATATAGATTGCATTGTTGGTATATAGAAGATGAACACGAAATTCAAATATTTAATCTCATCAATGTCACACATGAGACGCGTGAATACACTGCTCATCAATTAAAGATAAACACGACTTATTATTTCGTCGTGCAAGCTTTCACTGAAGTCGGTCCAGGTCCATTCGCTGATGTGATAAACGTCTCAACAGAATATGAAGACCCAGTGCCACAATTGCTCGTCGCCACTGCGGATTCTATAAAGTTGGTTGATCTTGATTTCAAAACTAATGAAACTCTAACAAGACAAGTTGCCATTGAATCAAGATACTTCGCAATGGAAAATAAAATTTATTGGATCAATGAAATGCATGAAATTGTGACGGCTGATCTGAAGGGAGATAACGTCACTAAAATATTGTCATTGAATGCCATTGCCACTAATTTATGTCTTGATTGGATATCAAGAAGCCTTTATTGGGCGGAAATTGCTCACGGGGACAAGGGCAGTGTTATTATGAAATTGGATCTTACTGCATGGGAAGCTCGAAGTGTCATGTATGAAAAAATAATCGCGTCCAATCGTGCTATCGTGAATTTAGATATCTCACCGTTAACAGGTGATTTATTTTGGATTGAACTCACAGAAGGACACCATGGTATCATAATGCAATCTAATCTCAATGGCAATAATGTCCGACCGTTTTTCAATCATGGCGAAGACTGCTCATGTCCATACAGGCCATTAATCAGATCCGCAATGGCAATTGATAATACTGATGCTCATAATCCAGTAATGTATTGGACTTCTCTGGAAGGACATTTAAATATAGCAACGATTGATGGATGTGAGTGCAGTTCAATAATCAATTCAACTTATAATCCAGAACTACCTCCAGCTGCATTGACAATTGATAAGATGAATATTTATTGGTTAAATCTTGCGCATGAAATAAATTATGTGAATAAAATCTATCCAAATGATCATGATATTAAGCGCATTTATTTGGAGAATGTCAATGGTATCAAAGCAGTTGGTAAATCATTACAACCATATCCGAACTCAGATTGTCTTGTACCATATGATATGTCATATACCGTTGAAGAAATTATGAAAAAGCCAGATAGAATTATAATTAAATTACCAACCGCTGAAACACATATTGGTTGTGATTATTATAATTTACCTGGAATCAAATATAGCATTTATGTTACTCAATGTTTCGAAAATAATCCACACAAATGTGATAACAACGAAGTCATGAAGTTCCAAACTTTCAAACGCGAATTCGAAGTTACAAATCTCAAACCATTCACAATGTACCAGTTCAAATTAGCATTGAGTAATTACTACAGCGATATGCAGGCATTGAATTTCGAATTAGGTCCTCCGATGATATTACGAACTGCTGCGGGTGCACCATCTGCTCCGGAAAATGTTACTGTTCGAGCTTGTACACCGACATTAGCAGCGGTTTATTGGCTACCACCAAAAGTTTTGAATGCTGCAGCAGTTCGTTATGAAATACACTGGAGATCACAGAGATTAGTGAATGGTGAGCGACCCAAAGGCGAGAAACTCATCAAGAATATTGAGAGAACCGCAGATGGAAGATATTCTGAACTATTAAAGCCTCTGCTACCGGGACAAGATTATTCAGTTTATGTGCGTGCTTATCCCGCTGACTCAAATGACACCTACAGTGAAAGTGAGGGGCAAGTTGTTAAAATGTATCCAGAACCATATGATTTAACGCTGATTGGTGTTAGCGTAAATGCCATGAATATATCATGGGTGCCAAATGTGAACGTCACAACTGGTTATAGTCTCGAGTTTACGATCTTGGAATTGGAAAAATGGCGAACTGCCGAACGTCCTCAGAGAAATGGTAATAAAGTGGTGTATCAAATAAAAGATCTCTTGCCCAAGACTTCGTATAAATTCCGAATGATTCTGCGTTATCCGAACTATAAAAATGATTTCATTTGGCCCGTGGACGGGAGGTTTAATTTTCAAACATTGGGTGATGTTCCAAGTGCACCAGGTGTACCATCAGTCACCAAACTACGTAATTCTGTGTATCAACTTAACTGGGAATCCGCACAAGCTCACGGCTCACAAGTGACGATGTATCGCTTAGAAGGAAAAATTATTGGTGAAATACCTGATCACGATAGCACAACAAATCAATGGAGAATCTATTATAATGGCACGGACAATTATTGGATTATTGTAGGAGAAATGAATCACAAATACATGTTTCGCGTGCAAGCAAGAAATGCGTACGGCTTCGGTGCATGGAGTGAATCAAGCGCGGTTGTCGACTTGACGGATTCAATTGGTGCGACATTAGCAGGACAACAGAATCTTGGTTTTATTTTGGGACTAAGTTTGCCTGTCATCACCGTAGTTTTACTCTGCTTCTGTTATTTTCTCTGTTGTAAGTAAATCCATCATTCACAGTTGTCATTTCTCTTACGTTCAAACTGTTGAAATAACAATGTCATAATTTCCACGTGCTTTTTTTGTACAGTATACAACAGACAGAGAAAGGAAGTAAAAAAAGCAATTCTTCCGCCTGTCGTATCTGATGTTGAATTAGCAACGCTTCGTGAAATACCTCGGGGCAACTTTGTGCAATCGAATGCTCTCTATGCATCTTCATTGCAGAATGAACATGATGATGCGGCATTGCCTAAGATAAGAAGAGACCAAATCACATTAGCCAAATTTCTCGGCAGTGGTGCCTTTGGCGAGGTTAATATCTTTTTGTGAATCCAATTTTGTCGTGTCACAAGTAACAGTTAATCACCACGCAATAATAAAAAATGTTTTTTACATAATGTGATTTGTATAATTAATTGTAGGTGTTTCAAGGCAACGCAAAAGACTTGGATGAGCCAGGTATAACGCCAGTGGCAATAAAGACATTACGTAAAGGTGCAACATCACAAGAAAAAACTGAATTTCTCCAAGAAGCCCAACTCATGAGTCATTTTCGACACAAGCACGTATTACGATTATTGGGTGTGTGTCTAGACACGGATCCGCCACTGTTGGTATTAGAATTAATGGAAGCCGGTGATTTATTAAGCTATCTACGAGCCAGCCGTCCATTGCCTTCAACAGACCCACGCGCATTGCGTTTGCAAGATTTATTGGCTATGTGTGAGGATGTTGCAAGAGGATGTCGATATCTTGAAGGGCTCCACTTCGTTCATAGAGATTTAGCATGTCGTAATTGTTTGGTGTCGGCAAGAAATCGTGAGAATCGAGTCGTTAAAATTGGTGATTTTGGTCTTGCGCGAGACATTTATAAAAACGATTACTATCGTAAGGTTCGTATCGGAAACCAATTGCGTATTACAGTCCGCAATCCATTTCATAATATTGAAAACATTGTTGTCTTATGTAGGAGGGTGAAGGGCTATTGCCTGTTCGCTGGATGGCTCCTGAATCACTGATGGACGGCGTATTCACAACGCAAAGTGATGTATGGGCGTTTGGAGTGTTGATGTGGGAGATTACTTCACTAGGACAACAGCCATACCCAGCTAGAACAAATCTTGAAGTCTTACACCATGTGCGTGCTGGTGGAAGACTTCCAAAACCGTTAAATTGTCCACCAGGATTGCATCAATTAATGCTACGATGTTGGAGCTGTGCAGAAAGTCGACCTAGTTTCAAAACTTGTCTGGAACAGATCATTATTCTGAAGAATAATACAGAGGATGCATTATTGATTCCAGTTCATGCTGGACATTATCTGAGCAGACGAGGTTGGTAACAATTTATATCAGTTGTGTAATATTGCATTAACGCATGCTTCTGGTCCAATCGCGTTCTTGTATTCTCGTTATTTACCATTTACTATATCGATAATAATATTAAACGAATAAATAAAAATGCAATCATCACATTGGTCATTTAACAAATAAAATATTATGTGCTTCAATTCAAATTGGCCATTATTGCATGGCTCGTGCTTGCAGGCGTGTCTAACATGGCTTACTTTGCTGACGAGAATCAAAATCATAACCACTCAGGTAGGTTCAGATATTCAATCAATTCACATGATCGAATATATTATGTGAACGATTATCCACTATGTGTTGATGTACTCATGTCTCTTGCTTTGTTCATCAAGGTAACTCATGGAAGTCTAGCAGCAGTGAAGAAAGCCGTGACATGCAACCATTTCTTCAAGACACAACAAGTAGCACAACTGTACGTTCATCCGGTAGTGGTGTACCAAAATATTTAGAATTATTAGCTGACAGTTCGGAGACAATGATGAAAACTAATCCAGCTGATGAATATGAAATACCGAGAGCAATACATATCGCAAATGGTAGTTTAAGTGATAAAAATATAATAATGGGTCTACAACCAGATGTGAATGCTAATTCTGAGACGATGTTGATGCGAAATGCAATTACGCAGGAAGATCGAGATCATTTAGATAATGTGTTATCACAAATAGGTTCAATACAGTCTGTTTCAGAAAAAAGTAAGACATTAGATAATTCAAATATTCCTAACTCACGAATAATTTCAGCATTCCCAAAGGATTTGCGAGCATCATTAAACGAACGCTCAAAATTAAAAAATCAAAATTCTGATAAAAGCTCAAAAGTTAGTTTAGACGATAGAAATTGTAATTCTCTTGATTCATCAATCACCTCATTACGTAATATGATTCCATCAACACGACCGAGCTCATCCGTACTCGGATCACAACATAATCTTCCATTAAAAAATAGTGAATTAGATACGACTGTTACTACTACTTCTAGCATTAATACAACTACGATAACTAATGCTACAATTAAGGATAATATTATAAATGAACCAAATATAATAAGTAACACGAAGCCGAAATTACACAAGAATCATGCTAATTTACAAGGCAATAGAGCTAATATACCTTTAGTTATGAATAATGTTTTGTGGAACTTATTGAGAGATCCAGCGGGAATTGAAGATAGCCCAACAAACATAGTCACCTACACAAATGTAAATACCGATTCTGCTAGAGTTAATTAATTAATTTATCACTTGAACAAAATACGTGCCTTGACTTTACAAATATAATTATGACGTAACGTATATTTAAGCACCATTTATTCTTTCAATTGTAATTTTTTTCTTTCAATTTCGTGTATGTCAACCACATTCATTGTCTTTTTCTACGAATTTTGAACGTTATTGTATTTATCGAAATAATAAGGCTGGAATTAGTTTCATAGTGTTCATGGGTCGAACTGGGGATTTTTATTCCTTCTCTAGATAAGGAACAATGTATTTATTTCACAACTGTAAAAATTTTGTTAAGTTTTATATGTAAAAAAAAAACGATATTATATTACGAAAGTTGTATGATAGATAGGTTTATTTTCATGAATATTTCAAGGCAAAATTGAGTGGTGATGTCCTGAATAAGATATATTTTACTTGAGTAATTACGTGTACTATAGGGGAGAAATTTCAATTCTAATTTTAGTTCTCGAGTCAAGTATTGTATCCATCTTCCATAAATATTGAACACAATAGCGAATGGTCTTCCTCATACATAGCCAATAATTATCTTGTATTGTTGTGACATATCGCTAATTATAATGGTCATAAGGTCATAACTTACTGCAATGTACATAGTATTTACTGTTTGTTGACCAAAGAAATAAACATTTTGTCAGTTGATATTTTTTAATTTGTACAGTACTGTCATTCAGAATTGAGTATGACGGTCTTAGAATTAATAAATCATATTGATGAAAAATATATTCTGTGCTGAAATTCATTCTAGACAATTGTAAATACAACTGTCAGATCACTCAATGGCTTCGTGGTGGGCTTTGGTCTTCCGCCTTAGATTTGATCCTTACTTTGTGTTGATGACTTCTCTTATTCACGTGCATTTTACAACTGGGTCTCAACGGAGGAGACATTATAATTTTAAATCGATTCTTGGATACGACATGGGGCAAGGAATGTGAAGTAAAATAGGAAATGGAAGGTAGAAAACTGGTCAAAATTTTGTAAAAGATTGTGCAAGAAATGCGAATAAAACTCTATTTATTTTTATAACTCAATGAGAATTGAACGTGATTAATTTACATCAATTGTACAAATGACTTATATTGGGATACGAGTCTAGTTGGTCTGCTCGACGAAATCGTTCCCAATCATCTGGTAACCCTACGCAAATAACATTGATTCGTTAATTCTTTACCAATATATTCAGCAAAAAAGAAGAAAAGTAATTCTATTGCGCAATACTGCATTATGTAAATGTTCAAAGATGGGCCCATTCTATAAAGAGTACGGAATTGATTTTACTTAATCAATAATAATGGAGAATCTAACGATATATGAAATCGATAGAGCCATTCTCCTGTCCATTCAATGATTTTAATCGAACTTCACATATAGCCTCAAGTCATGACTGATATTCTCGAGTTCTAAAAATTTAGATCACTTTCACCTAGCGTGCCGATGAGGCACCCTTTCATTTCAATATTCTATTTCAAAACCATCTCAGATATATAAGTGGATTTTTCATTATAAATCTGCACCATAGAAGTCGTAAAAGCGTGATATTTAAAACCGTCTCATATATTTCTTTTTCTAAGACTAACAATTAAGTGGCTATTTTTCATGTGTGTTTTCTCCTCAGCATACATCAATCAACATCATAGGAGGAACATTTATATCAAAAAATAGTTCGATAATTGAGAACAGAAATCCTGATTGGACTTCATATCGAACATTGATTGATAATCAGATTTGGAAATTTTCAGGCCGATAATACAACTACAAATATGAAGCAGGATAGAAGTGAATTGCTATGCTCACCTAAGTTTCATTAGGTATCAATACATCATCGTCTAATTCATCATCTCTGCTATGTTCATGTAATAGAACATATTCCCTTGAACTGAATCCGAATTTTATTACATCCCTTTCCAATAATTCGTGGTATCTCCTTGGTTCTAATTTGACATTATTGACGAAAGTACCATTCGCCGATTCTAAATCTATTAAATATGGACGTACTCGTTTTCCTTCACCACCATTAGCACGTTTGAATGGCACAAGTCTATATTGAAGAGCAGCATGTTGTTTTGAACATGAAGGATGATCAAGAGGAATGTCTGCTACTTTACGATCACGTCCCATCAAATATGCTGATTGTCGATGAACATAAAGTGTCGGTAATGCTTTTTCACCTTTGAATGGATATAACCGCCAACGTCTTGCTGGTTTACGTGAATCTTGTGGCTCAGAATATTTAATTACTACACCATTTACAGTATTTGTATCCTCAGTAAGTTTGCCGGACAATCCGAAGTCAGGTTTGGCTTTGTCTTCTGTTGGTTTATCCTTTTTATGTTCATTTTTATTATTTGATGCATGACCCCATTCAGGTGACGGTTCATCTTTTATTTTTGTGTCATTGAAATTAAATTTTTTCGAATGCTCATTACCACCTCTTGACCTGCCATTATATTTTCTATTTTCTTCTCTAGGTTTTTTATATCTTTCATCATCGTCTCGATGACGTGATCGACTACGTTCTCTACGTTTAGGCCTCTCACTTCTATTTCTTTCATGTTGTTGCTGATGCCTTTCTTTATTTCTGTCACGTCTGCCCGAATCATAATCATCATCGGAACGATTATCCTTTCTACGTGATCGATCACGATGACTACAATTACTCGACATTATTCACACAATTGTATCTTATATATGATTGATATAAATTGAATATATTCACAATCTTATACACTTGTTTTGTATGATAAAATATAGGTTATACACATGTGTATTGTGTATTTGGATTGGCGTAATCAACACACAAAGACAGTTGTAACGAAAGGAAACTTATTGCGCACGCATTCGTATACTGTTCGAATGACCAAGGACTGCTCTTGATATCAGTCCATCCCCACTCTAAAATGCTCCCCACTATCTCATGTGCGCATGCGCACATACAAGTTTATATTGAAAATTGCGATCAGCGCATGCGCAAGTGACTGAGATTCAATAGCCACGTTAAAAAAAATCTGGAAAGTCTTTGGTTGGTTGGACATTATACATCTTTCGAATCAAGAATATCATGACGATTATAGGGAATATGATAAACATAGGTTCAAGTTATGAAGACAGGTCGGGATTTGACAACGGGTTGAAATTAATTTCAAGTGCACCTAAACATTGAGAATTATGATAATTGTTTACAATTTTGTTGATTCTCACTTTTTGTACAACTTGCTAAACAAATTTTCATCGTTATTCTTCAAGGATCGTTAGGAAATTTGACTATATCTTCATTCACTTCTCAGCGAACAGTCTGTGGATGAAGATATGATGAAAAAATTATGTAATATTCGAAGAAGAGCATGGAAGTTAGCGGAAATGTTGATATAAACTAAATATGAGCTATTGGGGGCTCCGACAGATGTTCTCAGATAATTTTCAATTATCACCTTTTCACAATCGTGAACAATGAATTATTGAATGCTCTAAGAATGCAATTTGCTGGCGCCGAATAATATTCTTACTGATACTTACTCCATATTTATTGAAAAAAAATCTTTGAAATCCATAAATTTCGAATACGAAACTGCAATTAAGATCGGAACCAGCTGTCCAGTTCAATGGAGTTAATCACTGTGCAACGACGCCGTGGTCAGGTCATAAGTCGGATGGATATGCACTGAGTCACTGACCCAAGAACAAGATGACATTCAATTAAGTTTCAATGTAATTCTTTGTAGAAACTTTATATTCCCCTATTCAATATAAGTTTTGGATTTCAACAAGTCACGGAGTAGCATTACTTTCAGTTAAGTTGACGGGACGGGAGTAATGATCTATTTATTATTCATCTTCTGAAAGGAAGACTTTATGAACATTTTCAAGGAATCCGTGAATTTCAGTTCTCATCAGGTACACATAGGAACTTTCAGTCAGTCTATCTTATATTTGGAAGAAAGATTGTTCAACACCCTGTTATTTTTTGATAGAAGATAACACAAAATTCCGAGGCGATATTCTGGGGTCAAATTCCGCCTTCAACATTGGTTTCAAACCATGGTCCGATAGATATAAAAATCTATCTAACAGAACTACTGTTTCGACTAACGGAGCTAACATGAAACGAATAGCCTCGAAGGCGACAACATTGCGCCATTGGTTCACGCATTCTAATACTTCTGCATTTTCGATGTCAGCTTCAGTTAATTTTTTTTCATCATCAAATTTTGCCGTCGCCAATTCACAGTACCTGAAAAGTTAATGGAATGAAATGAACATCATGACTATAATGCATAAATGCACATTGAAGAAATTAATGAACTTACTTGCGGAATGTCATATCATCCTTAACTTTTACATTTCCCACGCGAACATGTTTCATAGAGGCTCCCCCTTTTTTTATCAGAATCATTTCTAATGTGGCTCTGTATGCATGAACTCTTAGCTCGTAATGCCGACTACTTTTCATTTTATCACAATAATCCTCTAGCGCATGGCATGCCACTTCTAATGCAGCATAACTCAATGAATTTCCAAGGTCTGATGAAACATACTTGCTCAATGGATACCCTACTGAATCTGTATCATCATCTAAACTAGAAAAAATATTGTTCCTTATTTAGAATGGAAGCGATGAAGATTATTCGCACGTTATTACTTACTTCACTGAGAGTTTCATATAACAACATCCAACTACGCTAATAAACATGATAGCATCTTGTTTCACATAGAGCTTGAGTAATGTGGAAGCTAGGTCACCACATGGATGCAATCCAATTAGACCATATCCAGTATTTGTTAATGCTAGTTCAAAATTTTTCGTAAGTATAGAGTTAAATTCTCGAATTAATTTAATGTGATTCGAATTTTTATCAACGATTCTGGCACACATGTGATAGGGTGGTTTATGGAAACTATTTAGTGATTGCTGTTTCTTCAATACATCAAAGAATTGCTCATCGTGTTTTTGTGCCAAATCAGATAATGATTTATCTTGTTCGATGGCAATTACTGGTAAATTGTATTTGTATGATAATTCTCTAGCTAAATGACCAAGACCTGCGCCAGTATCTACGATGCATTCACACTTCGCTAAATATGCACATCTTGCACAAATCTTTGGGAAAAAGAAATGTCAGTTGAGAAATCTTTATCATCCATCGTTAAATTCAGAGCAAATTTATTTTGTGTGTTACCTGTGAAAATTTATCGATTTCGTAGCGTTTTTTCATTTTGATATGTTTTCTAAATAATTTCTCGTATTTTTCCGAAGAGATCGAATTTAATTTATTTTGCCAAGTATTCCCATTTTGTGGATCATTCAAACGTGAAGCGCCACAGATAAATTTAGATTCATTGTTGGGATCGCGATCAACTTGCAACATACCAATTACTTTCCGAAGCGCTAATAATGACAGTGGCCATACACAACTGCTGCAATGAAATATTTTCTCTCAACCCATAAACTTTTTATTGTATCGTAGAAAAAGAAGAACAAGTAACCAGATAACATAATTAGAATGCAAACCATGTCGATTCTCCAAGAATAAATGATGCCAAGTTCTTCGGTGATACATTTATCAATAAACTTTTCCATGCCTCTGGCAATTTCGACCATAAATCTTCATGAAAAAAATCCTGTTTGAAAAAGAAACCATTATTACAACATGGTGAAATGTTTAGTTTACGAGCTCCCGGCGATCTTGTTTAAAATTGGCGGTTACTAATTATTGAGTGAAATTTCTGCCGCTTTTTAAGTGCTGGCGCTACTGTTGTATGTACATAAATACATTCGCAAAATACACGACTCTCGCACATGCACATTTTTTGACACGAAATGAAATTTGAATAGGCATGAAAAAATATACAAAAAAAATATACGAACAACAATATAAGCATCCAGCAACCAACCATACAATTTTAATACTTGGAATATATTATCAAGTATGATTTTCACATCGTTACAAACTTGGCACGTGCACATGTCGTATGCGACTGTCGCCATACTCGAAAGCACACACATGAATTATCAATACCGCGCTAAATATTTGAACAATTCAAATCATTCCATACACATTTCCTATATGAAAGAATAAATGAAGATATGATTCATCAATGTTATAAAATAATTATTCAAAAAATATACCATAATGTTATATTAATCGTAATGCGTATTAACAGCGATTACATCGTCATATATTAAATGCAATGTAACTACTATGTAGATTTTTCTTTTTAATCACTTTTATCAACCAGTGAAAGTAAAGTAAGTCGTTGTGAACCGATGCTTCTCATGCGGATGAGCATATTTTTATTTGCCTTGCGGCTGTTTTCTCTTTGTATCCAATCATAAAATATAAACGCATAAAATATGGAAAACGAGGAAGAAAAAAAATTAATAAAAATGAAAACAAAATTTATACACTTGCATATAAATCCTAATCTATTGATTCATAAACTCAATATCATAAACTCCAAATTGAATTATCAAAATATTTGATGTGTCAATCGAAAATAACCATTCAATAAATTCCCTTCTGCATTTCCTCATAAATGAGTATACAACGAAATATTAACATACATAATGACGATTCAATTAACCCCACGTTAAAATAGTTAATAGCATCAAAACTCGTTCAATTTATTGATTAAAACGATTTGAAACATAGGGGGGCTCGTGCGTGTGTGCGTCTTTATATGCTCATGCGTTCTACTTTGCAATACTTTCACTCTTCAACAGTTACGTTATTCCTGTTTAGTAGATAGCCACCGAGTTGCAACTGTGTGATATATAAAGATACACATGTGTCCATTGTATACACATATCACTGATCCTGTGAACACATACTCGCAAGGAAATTAAAATCAGATAAACAGCCGTCAAAGAGAGTGATATCTCTTCGCTGAGAACTGCATGATTAAAAATATATATAACGACTGTGTTTTTTTTTTGCAAATAAAAAAAATCACTATGTTCATAAAAAAATTAGAATCTGCTTTCACGTTTATGAGTACAAATAACATACACTGAAAATATATATTTATGTCACTCTATTTATAGTCAATGTTGAGCAAAAAATATATTCGCGATGAGATTGTATGTTTAATCTGACAATTGGCTTGTGCATAATGAAATATAATAAACATTATTTCAATTATTATTGAGACTGTTGAGCTCGTATGTAGATGAATGCATATATGTATGCACATATATTTATTACATTTCACATGAGGAATGAATATTTGGACCTCTTACGCCAACATAAGTGAAAGTTACCAAGTAGGCCGCGCGTCTCGAATCTCTGCCGTGTTTGAACGTTCGCCAAATGCTCATCACCAAGTTGCTCTGCACAGCGGCCTTCACACTAACTGACTATAATCCCAGTAAAAGCGAATGATATATCCTAATATGAAATTACCAAAGTCTCCTACATTTGATATTAGGATTTCTGGGACAGAACAAAAATTTGAATTTCTCTTCTGTATCTAATATTCCCCTATTGCATTAATCACGTAATACTAATTGAATTAACATTCGGTTCATTGATAAGTCAATTTTCCCTAATAATTTTCATTCATATTTGCTTCAACTCAATATCATTCGTAATAAATTCAATTTAATCATTTCAAGTTTGAATAATTAATGTTAATTAAGAGTTTGTATGTGGTGTGGCTTCTACATGGTGTATTTCTTTTTCTTTTCTGTTTCAGAGTTGAGAATATGCATGTAGAAATGTTCTCAGCTATGTACGTATTTTCATTATTCAAAGAATGTTCATTCTACTTTAAATTACATTTCATTCTTGTGTATCTTTCTCTTATGCGAATTCGTAATTCGGTATGGCGTTTGTCAGTGTGTGTGTGTGAGTCGGCTACGAATTACACCCTCCGGCTATCGGCATTTCTTATGAACGACTCTTCCTGAACTGGAAAGTACATACTCTCTCCCGAGGTCACACGCCTGGAGGTTATCCTCAATGTATGTATTTATTCTCCAATACATCAATGATACTTGACCATTCGCATACAGACTTGTTACTGGAACAATACGAATGATGGTATCGAGACAAGATAAATTAACGTATCCTCTGATGACTGGTTTTAACACTTCTGAAATTGCACAAAGTTGAATGAACATATTATCACTGTGAGTGAAAAAAATGTCGTAAAACTTATTACCCATTGTTTCTCCTTGACATTCAAAAAAATAGAATGGTGACTGTGTATACCTTTGGTATACTGTTCAAACTCATTTCATATTTGTCAAATTGTTTCGAAGATCGTGATAATATCATTTGGAATTCACTTGCCAGAGAAAGGTATCACGTCGTCTGCAATATTAGAGAGGAACATCGGAAGAAATTGGTAGTGGGAATAGAGCGGTGAGAGAAGTGGGTTCTGAAGTCCGATCGCTTCTCAGTTTGTTAACGTCGCTCGTCTTGACATCTTTCCACCCAGATATCAACCGGTGTTTAATATGTTAACTGAATCCAAATAGTGAATTGCTGTTTGATTCTAGAACAAAATAAATAGCACCAAGTTGGTGAAGTTTTTAGTTAATTCAAATATTCTGGAACATCAATACATCAACATGCGTGTTCTTCACTTGGTAAACAATCATTTTCATTTCTTGCATCAAAAATCGAAGACTGTAAAGTAAAAAGTTTCACTTATTTGTAGAAATTTCGAAACTGTAAATCATTTTGTACAATTGAGTCATTAATTGAATCAATAATTACAGATTTGTTTTCACTCCAAATGTGTATGATAATTATAAATTGTAGAAACTTTATATCCAATCAATTCGTTTACGATGAAACATCCTTTTGTGTAATATCCAATCGCATTGGCGAAAACACGGCTTTACCATATTGGGCATATATAGTTGCATTTAACAATTATTCATTACATTGCACGTCTAACTGTCATTTCATACGACGGCAGAATATTTATTAGCTCGTATAAATTTCATGTCCGTTCCGCCAGCTCATTTACCCCGTCATTAATATCGATATAATGAAATGAACTCAATAGATCCAAGATCATACAGCTTATCGGGTTATTCATCAACTGATATGATGTCAATAAATTTTCCAGACGATAATCATTGCTGTGATTGTCATCGTGTCAGCAAACGAAGACACAAAAAAACGCGGGAAACGTCAACAAATTCCTTCTTATTATGTACGAAGAGCGGGACGTCCACCACCATACGCAGTTCAAATGGAGCCAATTGTTCAATATTCGCAACGTGATCCACTTTATAATCCTTTAGTAAGCGCGAAAAGTGATGACATTGTTTATCATGACGATCCATTGGGTCCTTACGGTCCATCTGAACCCGAACCAATTATCGAAATTATTATTAAAGAATCAAATGAGTCCTTACCTACCCCTGTACCACCGACACATCCACCAGTTCGACCAACGAAAGAACCAATTCAAGTATTTTACGTAAAATATGAGAAGAAAGATCAGGGTGACGGGAAATCGCGAGTGATATACGAAAAACCAGTGCCGGCCCTGGTTCCACATGAGGAGCACGAAGCAGTTTCAGATAAGTCATCGCCAACTTATGATGTTGAACCAATTGAACATACATCACCTTCACCACCCGAGCCATCAACAACGTTGCGTACAATAATTCGTCCTGAAAGTGAAGTCTATCATGCGGGCAGTAGTGGCATCAGAGTTTCATTCGGCACCGAACAACTGCCGGGAAACAATCACAATAAACGTAATGATATTGAAAACATTCCACCTACCAGTCCGGCATCCTCTCGTGTCACTGTCCCAACGTTATCCTCATCTTTATCTTCGTCCTCGTTGAAAAAACAACGTGGGCCTTATCCACCATTGCAATCTAATCATTTCCGTGTTCCACCTGCATTTGGTCAACAGAGAATTTTGAACTCCTTCCCTCCACATCAACAATATCCACCAAACCATCCATCACAGTTACAATTTTCATCGCCTCCACCGGTATACAACGGTCATCGGCATCCGCGACCCGCCATAACTATTCAAGGACTGCCGGAAGTTCAGCAACGTCTATCATTTCAATCATTCAACGCGCCAAATAGAATTAGCATCAATCATCCGCAACAACCAGGATTTCCACCAGCAATTTCAGTTTCGCATCAGAGCATTCATTTGCAAAACCAACCACCGCCATTGTTACAATCAGCGACTTTCAATGGAGACTCATCGCATTCACATTCACATCATCAGCCGCCGCCACCACATTTGCATCAGCCGCCACAACATCCACAGACGCAACAACATCCGCATCAATCGACGCAACAGCAAACACATCAACAGTTACCACAGCAGCAACCACAACATCAATTGCAATTGTACAAACAGCAGGAACAAGAGAAACAGAAGTATCATGAGCAACGGCGACAGCAGGAATTATTGAAACAACGTGAACAGAGTCAGAGACAACAAGAATTGCAGAGGCATCAAGAACAACAATATCAAGCCGAACGTCAGAGGTTACAACATCTTGAACAGCAAAGAATCAAACAACAGGAAAATAAAATTCGCCATGAGCAATTCCAGTATCATAATCAACAGAATAACTTCGCCCAACCTCCTGAACAACCTCTACAAATAACGCAAAACCGGGGACCGCAACAGTCACAACGCGATGAACCGCGACATCCAGAAGTTTTGAAAGCAGTGCCAAAATTGGAGCAACATTATTCAATTCATGAGAATCCTTTACAACCTGGACCATTCCCATCAAATCCACAAACACAATCAATCCAATACTCGCAAACATCCCAGAGTAATTCACAGTTGTCTCAACAATCTTCCAGTATTCCAGCTATACATCAATTAAGTTTATTGAGTGGTGGTAGCACTTTCGGTTCCAAATTGAATCCATCTCAATCATCAAATTCTGTTTCAAAGTATCAGAGTCATCAGACGAATCAGCAAGCATTCTTTTCGCAAAATTTGGCAACAGCCCATCAATATCGGGGCTCATCATCGCTACCAACGCAGTCGATATGGGGTCAACCATTATACAAAGATTCATCTAAGCAGAAAATATTCGCCACACCTGTGCCGAAAACAGAAAATTACTATTCATTATCAACGCAGAGACCCATTGTCACATATCCGAGCGCATATCCAAGTTCAACTGCTGTACCAAGCACGACTACAACACCCACCACAACTACTACAACAACGACTACTACTACGACAACTGAAGCACCAGTCGCGCCGAAAAATGATGCGAGAATACAAGCAAATATTGCAAATTTACCTGATGAAGTACCAGATGACATTAGAGATCAGTTGTTGAGCTCCGGAATCTTGGGAAATGCGGATATCCAAGTTCTTGATTATGACAAGGTCGGCGATATCCCTATTGAGAATCTTCCGCCTGAGGCATTAGCAAATTTCTACGGTGCTGGCGGTGGTTCTGTTGCTTCGGCTGCAAGTGCACCAGTACCTGCAATAGCGAAACGTCCGAAGATCATTGACAATTCATCGTTAACGCCCAAGAAGGCGACGTCAACTAAAGTTGAACAAGCCACATTGAAGCCCGGAGGTGTGGAAATGAAAGTAGTACGCTTCGACCCCAATACGGCGCAAGGCCAGGCAATTGCTGATCAACACATACGTGAGGATGCGACACATCTTAAACCGGTAACAGTTGGTGCCAAAGATCATGAGCAATACAATCGTTATCTCCCATTAAAAGTGAGCGGCACATCGTTTCCCATTCCGGATGTCCCGGAATTAAAAGACCGCAAGATTTCGAGTGTTGTTGTACTCGCACCAGTTGACTATAACTTTGGGGAAGATGATGAGTCACGTTACGCAAGGAAACTTGGTGAGCCCATGCCTGTACGTTTTTTAGCAGGAGACTCATTGAAACAACTTGTCAAAAAACCCACTGCTGAGAATTATAAAAAGTGGCTTGAGCAAGAAAGTCACACAGAGCCTCAAAAACAGTCTGTTGTCTTGTTAGTAACAACGTAAGAAATATTTATATTTCCAGTTGCAATAATTATATGGATTGAAAATGTGTATATTCTATGATTGACATTATTTTTTCTCATTTCTCTTTTCTTTTATTCTGTTTTCAGGCCGAAAAATCATGCAAATGGAGAAAAAGAAATCTTTATGTATGACGTCGCTTCTCACAGTGTGAGTAAATTATCTGGTGATTTGTCTTCTGCATTCGTTGATGCGGCAGAAAGTAATTCTGAGAGTCCAGATACTATCGATGATTCATCCCTAACATTCACGCAAACGTAGGTGATAAATAATTCAATTTATCACCTGAATATATATCTATCGAATGCAATGTGCCGTGACGTTTACTGCGAATGATTTTTCTTTTATTGACGTATTTGAATGAAAAATCGATATTGATCGATACGTTGCGTTACATTCAGCTGCCTCCCCAACTTATGTAGATAATTTCATAATCTTATTATGTATATACGCTTTCTCTTTCATACAATTCTTTTTTTGTACTAAATAAATGCTATTTTTCATAAACATGCATCGTCATTTCTTTCGAATGGTTCCGCTATTTACCTAAATACAAACCACACGCAACATCTTCATGAGGATCAATCAATGAAGGCCACACGCCACTCCAATCATGACTGCTGATAACATTCTTTTCATGGAAAAACGAGGATATGATCATATCGCTGTACATAGGGCATGAGAGTTATCTGCATAGAAATCAAGAGTATGAAAGTCACATTTCGTATATGTCTCGGAGGTGCGTTGCATGTGCATCTCGCTCTCGCGAACATCACCTCACGAATGTTAAATTTTTTCGATATTATCGTTCATCAATCCTTCCATTTGTCATTCTGCTGATTCGCCATAGATAAAAATTATGAACAGCAGGTCATAGTTCAATTGGTTCTTCTTAACTGAGCAGTAGATAGATTTGATAACATGAAAATAACAATTACGTCAACAGTTTCAATTCATTTTTCACATTCGAAATTTCCAAATTCATGAACTGAAGCCATACTCTCACTTTCATTCCATGAATCTGCTACCAGAGGCGCACGTGGATTAGCAAAGATTGACATCTACCGATAGAAATGACAATCGACGAAATATGAGTCTTTATATACCGTTGGTAACACTGATTACATCAGCTGATTGACAAACGACCTTGCGCCAGACGTGAACCGCGCAGCTGCACAGAAATCCGGGCGCAAACGAAGTCACCCGATCCACCTCGAAGTATTTTAATGACGTCACAACTAACCGAGAAAGATAGCACACCACAAAAACTCGAAGCACTCAACGTTTATTGTGTGCAAAGTCGTGATATTTTAGGTTTTTTGACTCTTTCATTGAAATAAAAAATGTCATACGCTTATCTCTTCAAGTACATAATCATCGGTGACACGGGTGAGCACATTTTACCACAAAATTATTCACAAAATCCCCGAATAACTGTAGAATTGTCAGAGTTTTCCTATTTTATGCGCCTTGTCTATGACAGTTGTGTATTTTCTATGCAATTCCGCCCTTTGCATACAATGGTGACTCAAGTTTTCTTTGTTGTGGACTAATTATTGATAGGAAATGAAATTTTCTATTATATTCAAGATAGAAGAATCAAAAAAAAAAAAAAATGATTGAATACTGTCGAATGCCAACTAGTATTAACATATCTCAACATCTCACACGATGACAGCCATCATTATTTTCTCCATATCAGAATAATTAATCTCTATAGTTGTTCATTATGATGAGCGGATTGATTCATGCGTATCTATATATCACGCAATGCGTAAAGTTCATGCTCGTAGATTTCTAAAAACAATATGGACGATGAAAACATTGACTGAATATTATCTCTAAATTCACAATGTAGTTTGATATATACATATAGATGTTTCTATATATATATGTGTATGTTTTTGTTTGACGCGAGTTCGTGGCCGCATATTCATTGACATGTTGTTGTTTGTTGATGCAAAGGTGTTGGAAAATCATGTCTACTACTTCAATTTACCGACAAGCGCTTTCAACCAGTACATGACTTGACAATTGGTGTTGAGTTTGGTGCTCGAATGATAACCATTGATGGGAAACAGATTAAATTACAGATATGGGATACGGTAATTATTGATTCCTGATTGCAATCCTTGGTTTTTTTTGTTTTATTATTGTTCATTTATGTTGTTAACTTCGCGTTCAGGCTGGACAAGAAGCATTCCGATCAATTACAAGATCCTATTATCGTGGTGCAGCCGGAGCACTTCTAGTTTATGACATTACTCGTCGAGAGACATTTAATCATCTCACAACATGGTTAGAGGATGCGAGACAACACTCAAATTCTAATATGGTTATAATGTTAATTGGGAACAAAAGTGATTTGGAAGCACGGAGGGAAGTTCGACGAGAGGAAGGTGAAGCATTTGCACGTGAACACGGTCTCGTTTTCATGGAAACGAGCGCCAAAACCGCTGCCAATGTCGAAGAGGCATTTATCAATACAGCGAAGGAAATTTATGAGAAAATTCAAGAGGGTGTATTCGATATCAATAATGAGGTAATATTCATTGTCGGTATGATGTATTTTATGATATGTAATTAATTTTTGGTGGTAGATGAACTCATATTATTATTTTGTCATTTTAGGCCAACGGTATCAAAATTGGACCTCAACATTCACCAACGAGCCCTGGTGGACTAGCAGGAACTGGTGGGCAGGGTAATGCACAAGGCGGTGGTTGTTGCTAGGGGCTGGGGGTCGCTTGTCCACTATTTCATCCTTCGCAAATTTAATTTAAAATGGAAAAAAGAAACGAAACAAAACGTTTTTCATTCCTGCTCTATCTCTGATCACTTAATTTGTACATTGATTGATAATGTCGCATGCTCAGGTAAACGAGTGCTACTCATCATGTATTTATTTATATTTCGTTTGCTTTACTTCAAATATCCTTGACGTACTCTGCGAATGTATCGAGTTTTTTTTGTATATATAACGACATTGATTCACGATATGGTAAGGACAATTTTCTTGTGAAAATTGTAGTGAGCCACCAAAACAATAGAGAACATTTTGATCTTTTATTCTTTTTTACGTTAACAATCATTCGATGCGTGAAGAAAAATGACTGATAATTTTTGGGGATTCACGAAATGTTGATTCAAGATGTTTATATTTATACAAGGACGTTCTGTATGACACGTAGTATCAGCTGAAATATTTGAAACAATTTAGAACCGTTCCAAAATGATAAATTTCATTTTTATCCAACGATGGGTGCAATAGGGATCGCTGCAAAAATGGGTATGAACTGGACAGAGAAATCAAACAACCCCTTATAAAAAAAACTTCTTGGAGCAGGAATGATTCACTCGTCCACCTTAAGCGACATGATGTATATGTATGTGTACTATTGGTGTACCTAAATGATGAATATATTATTAATTTCTCTTCATCTTTAATTTAGCTTACAATGTAAATTTACTCTGCGTTATAATCACCAGAAATAAATGCCTAAGAATTTATTTCTCTATGGTATTTTTACCTATAAGTTGGACGCAGGGTAGCAATTTTCTATGATACATCATTCTAGTTTCATCTCATCATCCCAATTGATGACATTCTGTAATTCAATTGGAAATTTAGTGAAAAAATGTTCCTCTAGTAGTTTACTATTTGTATTCTGCTAGATTCGCATATCAATTTGGAGAATGAACGCTTAGAACTAATCGGTATTCAGATGAAAACAAAAATTAGGAGAGATAAGTTCAGTTGAAAAATTAATGCGAGATGTGGACAAATAAATGACGCACATGCTCTATAATTATATGGAATATGGTATTGCTTTATGAGACTAGTCAACATAAATAGATTTGGATGATACGGGAATATGTTTTTCCACTTTTTTTCATTGTCTTTCATTTCTCTACCGTATAGTTCACAGCTCTTAATTTCTCATGGAAATGAAAAAGACAAAATTTTCAACCATGCTTATGACGACTCGAAAAGTTGGAATATCATTCATAATTATATACTGTTTCATGAATTTGATATGCTTATATATCACATGTACATTGATTTAATATGTGTATATTAATATATGTATCAAGAAATTAACATTTGCTCTCTCAACCTTTCCTCCCCCTCACTTTTGTTTTACATCTTCTGAGCAGTATGATGGATAAGTGGAGCAAAAAAATGAACAAAGCGAGTATTCAGGCGGAAATGCAATGGAACCAATCGGAACATTTCCAATCTCAAAGTTTCTTCTGAAAGACAGGGAGCAAACATGTTCCGTATTGTTCAGACGAAATTATTTCACCGAAACTTCCATTTTTTCTCTCGACATTTTCCATTTCCTCATCATGTCATAACATCAGGAGATTCCCTTGTGTGTTGTATGCAATAAACTGTTGACGTCAACGTTTATGTGTGATGAGCGCGCGACACAAACGTGACGCAGTTGCATCCGGCTACAGCTGATTTGTCGCTAGTTGCTTCAATCGTGAAATATTTCAGTTTGGAATGTCATGATATTGTATGTATATATCTGGTCTATCAAAATTTGTCGCATTTTATGTGCATTTGTGTACATAATATTCATGTATAATATGTACAGTATAGTTGAATTGAACAATTTATAACGATAGTTCATTTATCGGAATACTAATGAGATAAAATATCTCATTGGTCCTTGTAGCTTTTATAACTAACATTGTGTACTATACTGCCTGACAATCAGACGGGTGTCGCGGGTGTGAATTTTCCACTTGAAAAAAAACGCTGTGTAGACGCCATGATGGTAGGTGGAACTTGTTATCACTCATCAACCGGTCATTATAATTTTTTTCGTGCAATTAAAACACCGGATATTCATTAATATTGTTGTAATTTGAATTTTATGTGATCATTTCTCGTATTATTTATCGATTGGAAATATGTTTCAGGACGGCATATGTGATAATGCAGACATTTTAAATAGTGCACCATCAAAGAAGGTAAACTTATTTGTTGGTTATCTAATTCTTATCAATCTGTTGTCGTAGTTGATTTAAATGGTGTAAAATAGCAAATTATTTATTCAACGAATATCTGTTTTGCTAATATTAAGGAATATCATACATGTTTGCTTGAGATGTTCAACATTCTGTGTGTTTAACCTCAAATTTATTCTCATTGTCAATCATAAAATTTTAGGCTATTCCACCTGATAATGTTGACCTGTCAGATCATTCATTGTTGGTTGATATATCAGATGCACTCAGCGAGAAGGATAAAGTTAAATTCACTGTTCATACGAAAACTACATTACCTGAATTCCATAAATCAGAATTTCTCGTTGTGAGACAACATGAAGAATTCGTTTGGTTACATGATCGATTCGAGGAGGAAGAGGAGTATGCTGGTTATATCGTGAGTTATATGAAATTCATGCGTTCTTTTGGGGATAATTGCACTGTGGGAAAATACTTTTCCTCTTTTTGAGAGAAAAATATACTCGAGCATCATTCAGTATGTGTATCGATTCGTGGTTATACGCATAGGGTTTTCACTAGCTCTTGTGTTCTAATTCAGTGCTTGAAAGTGAAAAAAAAATATCGGAATTAAATCAAACAAGAACAATAACAAATTCCAGAATGATACATGCAATTGAATTCCTTCGTATATTGATTCTCGAGTATAAAAAATCTGACCCTATTCTGATGTACCCAATCAACCGGAAAAGCCTATGTATGCTACGGAGGGTTGAATAGATACTAAATGAATTCAAATCAATTCGGAATTCATGGATACACCCCTCATGGTTGCTATGCTTGTACCTTTTATTGTTCGTCTTATCAATTTTGCGCTTATTCATTATCCGATTTTGAAATTCAAACACCAGACGTACTTTATGTATGAACAAAATTTGAATATGGTTCCATGACGTCGCGATGAATTCAATAACGCTTCATTGAAGTTGGATGAAACTGAATAAAATTCCAAAACAAAAGCTGCATGAAACAGAGTGGATTGGACGAATAGACAAAGGATCAATCGTTTCCAATGAGAAGATGGAAGGTAATAATGAAAATATTTCTCCAGATCCCACCATGTCCACCACGACCGGATTTTGATGCTTCACGCGACAAATTACAAAAATTGGGTGAGGGTGAAGGGACCATGACTCGTGAAGAGTTTACAAAAATGAAACAAGAATTAGAAGCGTTAGTATCTTAGATTTTATCAATTCAAGCTTTACAACTCCTGGTCAATCAACTGGAAAATTAATTTTTGTTTCAGTGAATATCTCGCGACCTTCAAGAAAACAGTCGCTATGCATGAAATGTTTCTAACTCGATTAGCGCATCATCCAGTGTTTCGGAATGATCACAATTTACGTGTGTTCCTTGAATATGATCAAGATCTTTGTGTACGCGCTAAGAATAAAATTGAAATGTTTGGTGGTTTCGTGAAATCATTCTCAAAAACCACGGACGAATATTATTTATCAGCGACCGTGAAAGACGTGAATGATTTCTTTGACCAAGAAATGACATTTTTACAACAATATCATAATAATTTAAAAGAAGCAACCACGAGAGCTGATCGTCAGTCGATGAAACATAAAGACGTTGCGGATTCATATATTAGAATTTCAACTAATCTCCTGCAATTGGCAGCAACAGATTCCGGAAAATTGGAGAGGTTTTTAACGAAAATTGCTGAGACATTCGAAAAAATACGAGTAAGTTGTTCATATACTAAACACTGCGGCTTGAATTCATATAGAATATTTATACATACTAACAGTGTTCACATTTTCATGTTCTATAGAAAGTGGAAGGTCGAGTTGCTTCCGATGAAGATTTGAAATTATCAGACACTTTGCGATATTACATGAGAGATACTGCAGCAGCAAAGCGATTGTTATTCAGAAGATTGAAAGCACTACATTCTTATGAAACCGCTAATCGCACATTGGAAAAAGCAAGAACACGAAACAAAGATGTTCACGCGGTAAGTTTTGAAAATTTCAATTCGATATGTACATAAAATGTGTAAAAATTTTCGGATTATGCATGGGGTTTCGTTATTATACACACAATCACTCAGTCATGAAGAAACATACTTACACTTTATCAATACATGTATTGCACTGGCCACATTATATTCGCTTATTCAAAACATGTGGCGCTACATCATTTATAATCGACTAACCTGAAAACTGATAATAACGAATTATTACAAAGTGGAATGAATCGGAGCGATTATCGCGAATTATTCTAATGGTTCCATAATTAATTGAATTTTTATGGCTCCTTCAGGCATTGGAGGTGGCAGAGGTGTGTGCATTTTCTATATTAAGTATATCCTATTGCATTGTATAAGAACAAAAACTATAATTCCATCCTCTTGCTTTATGGGATTCAATGCTATAATCGTATTTAACCGACTGACTTATCCAGTTGGATCGGATATTCTAACATGGCTTTTCCATTACTCTTTTTTGTCAATTATTCAACATCTGAGTGCATGTTTCAATAAAGCTATATTGCACATCCAGATAATATGTGCATTCGATTCAGATCCATTGGAAGAATTTTATTAATAGTGGTGTTAAATTTAGGCTGAGAAAGCGCAAACTGAAGCATGCGAGAAATTCGAACAGATGTCCGATAAAGGGAAAGAGGGTGAGTTTCGTTACATATTTCATCGTTCGTATAATGGTATATGCATTAATGGTCGTTATTGAAATTATATGTGTTTCGAAATAGAATTAACGGATTTCAAGACCCGACGAATAGCCGCATTCAAGAAGAACTTGATAGAATTAACTGAGCTTGAAATAAAACATGCAAAGGTAATATAAAATGGATTATTCGTGTATGTTATCTACTTATCGTACTCCATTAACGTAATGAACTCTAATGAATATTATTTCACAGGCTCACGCAGACTTGCTCAAAAAGTGTTTATTAGTATTGCGAGAAGAATGATTTTTATTCCAATATATATAAATAAGTGATAATTTACTGTCAAGCACCTAATTGTGCATTTAATCGATAACGATATTGTAAAGTCTATTTTTTGTTATTCCTATATCTTAATTGAGATGCCGAATAATCAATTGCAAATTTTAGATGCAAAAGAAACTTTTTTACGAGATATAGTTAATGAAAAAAAAAAAAAAAATGAATAAAAGAACACAATTAGAAAATGAAGTATTTACCAATGCTCCCAGCTGTAAAGTGCTTCGATAAAATTATTGATTCTAGAAACTATATTGTAAAAATATGATTTCATTTTTTTATTTTCTACCAATTTGTAATGATGATAACAATTGATAAAGAAGTCTATTTCATTGGCGTTCCATGGTTAGCCATGAAAATGTATAGAATTAAGAATATTGATGCTATATGAAATGATGTATGTTATTACGTTTATTCTTTTCTGAACTAGAAATTTCTCTTGCAATATACATAAAGAAATCGAATATATATGTATCTATATGGACATATGTTATATAGACCATACGAATTGTATTGGAATGTAATAAAAATGAGAAGATAAATATATATAGAGATTTCAATTCCAATCTATCATGTACCAATGGTTCCTCTTTTTTTCGTTCGCTCGCTTTGATTGATTTTTATCGAAATAAAAATGAGGATTGAGGGCAATGAGATTGTATTCTCAGTTTCGTACATTTTTATTGAATTGAATGGCTTTTTTTTTCTATGATACATGATTGCAGACATATACTGAGAAATTTTCAAATTGTAAGGATCATTTAGTTGTTCGGAAATTTTATCTGAAATTCCACCATAATATACCATACACTTCCAATAATTCCATAAAAACACCTCAAGATAATTCAATTTGCTTTCGTATAATTTATGTATCTTCAGATATTTCTTTGTATATTAGACTATTATTTTATCTTATTATTAACAGATTCTATTTTATATCCTACATATATTTGTTCAGGCGACAGAGTTTATCGCTTGGGGATGGACAAAATCGCCTGTACATTTTATGTGTTTATTTTTTGTTCAGTGTTTTTTTTTTCGCAATTTAATATAATCCATTCATTGCAATTCATTTTTGATGTTATCATAAACTAGTACGTCTCGATGAAAAGAAACTGTGAGAGTTTGCCACACAGTAGCATATACCATAAATTATAATGAATGGTGAATGACCAGAGTTTATTTACGAAAAGGAAGAAAAACATTCACGTCTTTCCAATTCCACTTCACTCAACGATTTTACTATTTCCACCCTAACTTTTTTTGTTTAATTCTCTTAACTTTTCTCCATTATTAGTCAATAACTGTAATCTCATTTCAGAAGTATCGAATCAACTTCTTTTAACTCTGTTAAATATAATTCTCTTTTTTTTTTCTTGCTTCACTCTATGTCTCAGTTACAAATTTTCTTCTCATCATCCGTCTCCTTTCAATTTTTCAACTTGTTCATCACTTCTTCATCGCGTTAATTTCCATCATTATCGATAATATAGGATTCGATACTTTCAATAAGTTTATAAATATCACGATTTAAAACACAACAAGGTAATGCAACCTGCTTCTTATTTTTTTTTTCCTTTTTTTTTTCTTTTCTTTGTACAACTGCTATTGAGTCCCATTTGACATGAATCAAAATATTCACATATATTATTCCTCCTTGTGTCAATTATTTCAGTTCCTTTCATTCTAAATAATACAAATAACAGTTGATAATGATCACGATAGTAATTATATTGAATATATTGATAAAAACTATAAGATACATAATAAACTATCTGTTAAATCTCATTATTATCATCTAAATCTTTTTTTTTTACTTTTTACAATCGTCCTTTTCTTTTTTATTTTTTTTTTCTTCTCATTTCTTATAAACTCAATTCGTCACGTATAAATTCAGAAAACTCATCGAATAAGAAATATTAAAAGAAGTATATTGCTCGTAAAGACGTATGAACTTCACTTGTTACAATTTCATTGTGAGAAATATAATCCCTAATAAGTACTCGAGTATCGATTTGTGGTATTTCTTCACTTTCAAGATCTCAACCAATTATGGTAACACCAAGTTCAACATCAATCTGAATACATAAAAGGTCCACTCCATTCAATTGGATGTCATTTGACGATTATATTTACCAAGATCAAATTGAATAAGTCAACGTGACTATTATAAGTCTTTTTGAAACAATTATTTGAAGAAGAAAGGAAAAAAATTATCAGTACATTGGCCACTTATTCAAATATCTGAATGGAAGCAGCTTCAAGCAGTGGGAAACACATAGATGGTGATTGTAAATAACAAAACGTGTTCCTTTAATTTAATCCATTCCATGTATATATATATATATATATTTTTTC